>NBZA01003245.1:0-214466 GCA_003054995.1 Aleochara bilineata
ATCACTTGAGCACTACATACAATCATTATTACAATTTAACCTTTTAATGCAGTCACATCGTGTTTTAGGATAATCAGCTGTACAAAACTAACTAGTAGCACTTCTAGCGGCAAATCGAAAAAGTTTTCAGGTAGTAGAGACTAGCTATACCGCCAAAAAATTACAGAAAGCTGTAGAATAGCAGCATACTGCCGCTATTACCTTCGTTAACTCTTCTACTTCATATGTTCCTGATACTCGGATCAAAATTCCTCGGATTTACCAAAGCGCCGTATTTTTAGTGCAAAATTTGCCCATTTTGAAGTAATTTTTAAAGCACTTAGAATAAAGTCATATTTACTTATTATACGTTAATCAATTCATCATTTAATTAAACTTTGATTAGGAATTAATTAAATAACGCTATAGTATAAGATGTATGTGCTACAAATCAATCTAATTTTTTGCTATTTCTAATAAGATACGGATTAGGTATTATACATCAATTAAAATATATTTCTTTTGATATATAACTCTATACTATCTTTGTTAATACTAATGTTACAAACGAAAATGTAACAAATTGGCCTCGCCAATCCGGCCCGCGACGGGCCCGAGTAATCCCAAGATTGCAATTTCCCGGAAATGGAGTGTGTTATCGGCGTTATTTTCGTATGAAAAAGTTTGGAGACCCCTGCTATACGTGGATGACCTCACAGTCTTCCAGGCCGAAGTTCTACAAGAGCAATTGGACGTTATTTGCAAGAAGGCGACCGTCTGCGTCGTCATCGAATATTGTCCGGCGATGCCAACGGGATCTGAATGTTCTTCGCTGCCTGTCAGGCATACGCTGGGGAGCATGTTTCTTGAGTAACAATTCAATTTTCAACCACGATTCAATGAAATGCGCTAGCTAGTTTGTGCAAATACCATATTCCGATCTAGATGACTTATCGTTGGCCTTCCACTCTTGGATTTATTCCCCCAAGAGTTCTTTGATCTATCTGTTCTTGTGAGACTGTTTGCATTTTTTTGCCTGCTGCCTGTTGGCACAGTTCATATCTTCTACACCTGCCTTATAGGAATATAGGGTACTCCACCTTCTGTTAGGTTGTCTTCCTCATCAGCTCCTACTTTTGCACGAGTGTCTGCTCTTGTATTTTCCGTTATTCCCATGTGTGCCAGTATTCACATGAGGATAACGCCGCTACTCTTGGCCACTTCGTCAAGTGATACCTTGACTTGCATGACCAACTTTGACTCGGTCAAGAGGTGACGTAGCCTTATCTTGTATCCCCTGGTGAAAATTACAGTTTTTATCTTGCCAGGTTTGACTGATAGTGTCTTGTCTCTGCACCAGTGCTTGACATTATTTAAGCCTACTTGGATCAGGTTCTTTATAATACTCTCATACTTTCTACTTCATACTACTACCTACTAACAGCTCGTCTACCACTAAGCACCACAGTAGCCGAGACATTACCTCCTGTGGCGAATTCTTCTCCGAACTTCTCTGGAAAGCTTTCCACGTCTCTTCAGAGTCCGTCCGTCCGCTGGAATATAAGTTCCAGCGGCGGTCTTCGCAAAGATTGTAGCACCTTCTGCATCGTTTACCCCAGGGGTCTCCAAACTACGGCCCGCGGGCCGGATCCGGCCCGCGAGCTTCGCCAATCCGGCCCGCGGCGGGCCCGAAGAATCCCAAGATTGACAAATTCTCAGAAATGGAGTGTGTTATCTGCAATTTCCCACTGTGTGCAAATATAATTATATTTTCACTTTCAAAGTCCGGCCCGCGGAATCTTGCGGAAGGATCAGTGTGGCCCGCGTAAGAAAAAGTATGGAGACCCCTGGTTTACCCGGTCATTCTTCTTCTTTTGGAAGACCGGTAGCTTTTCCTCTTTTTCAATGGCCCGCTGCCTCAAATGTTTCCTCTGCTGGGCACTATTAAGTCTGGGTTTCCGGACTTCACAGTGCCTTTCGACGTTGACGTCGAGGTTTCCATAGGCACTCTTGTTCTGTGGCGTCCGTCGCCGCCACGCCCTGACGCGCAACTTCATTGTCTTAGTTTTTTAATATTATACTGTCAATAAAAAAGGAAAGTTAGTAATAAAGACTTGTTTTGAGTATTGTATGTTTTTAGCATTGTATGTATCACTCTTCGCATCTCTTGTTTCCACCAGACGAAATACCGCGAAAGAGTGTCGACGGCAGACACCGATGCGAGTCGCAATAAGCAATTTCAGACGTGTTTTAAAAACTTCACTAATAGTAAAAACAGTTTAAACTTTCAAATTTCATCACGTACTTCATTAAACCTAAAACATACAATACTTGTTTTCTTATTAAATATTTAATAATTTAAAAATATATAAAGATAAGACATGTATTTTGATACAAACAGGTATAAGTAAGCTCATTTACATTATAGTCTGTACTTTATCTTTATAAAGAACGTGTGCAAACTGAAAATGAAGAAAACGGTTGTTTTTGTTATATTTTTAATTACTTTAGTTAGCATTAAAGTAAATGCAGGTAAAAAACAGTTATAAGTATTAAGTTTAAATTATTGTTTAATGTAATTCAACTTTTCTGTTGTAAGGGTGCCAAAAATCGAGCAGTTCGTTAAGCAGTTCATCTAGCAGATCATCATGTGGAACAAATAGAATTTACAAACAATGCGGAACTGCATGTCCACGAACATGTAGAAATCTTAATCAAACAAATGTAATTTGTACTCTTAATTGCGTACCAGGATGTTTTTGCGTAGATGGAATGGTAGAAGATTATAATGGTAATTGTATTTATCCCAAAGAGTGCCCAAAGCCAAGTAAGTACAATATGTTACTATGTACATATTTAGACAATAGGAATATATTCAAAAATATTATAGTTTGCGCTGATCCAAACATGCATTATACCGAATGTGGCACAGCATGCCCAAAAACATGCAATAATAAAGATGTGTTAATAGCCTGCACGCTACAATGTGTTCCTGGGTGTTATTGTAATGATGGACTTGTTTTGGATAATAATGGAAAGTGCATAAAACCCGCTGAATGTTCTATGAGTAAGAAATAATACTGATTTTGTATGACCTCTGTCAAGTTATATAAGTATATCACGTTATTGAATTGTATTGTAGAATGTAAAGATCCTGAAAGAGAAGTTTACACTGATTGTGGGACTGCTTGCCCTAAGACATGCGACAATTATTACAAGTATGAACAGATCGCTTGCATACAGCTGTGTGTTCCTGGTTGTTTTTGCAAGAAAGGGTATGTACGAGATTCGAATGGAAGATGCGTTGAAGAATCCGAATGTCCATCACGTAATTAATAACTTATTCATTTATTTGCGATCTTACTACTATTTTTGCAATTTTAAGCTTGTGATGATATCAATAGAGAGTATAAATGTGGTCCGCGATGCCCTGATTCTTGTCAGTACATTAACGGCAAACCGCGCGAAAATTATTGCAATCAAGAAATATGCAATTATGGTTGTTATTGTAAAGAAGGTTTTGTAGAAAATGGCAAAGGCGAGTGTGTTCCTCGATCTACATGTTCCAGTAAGTACAGTTGAATTGATATTTTAAAACTTATTTACTCCTACGTCTTGTTATTTAAGAATGTCGAGATCCAACAACATATTATACAGATTGTGGCGGTTGTAATATAAACTGCAACAACTATTGCAACCCTGTGTTCTGTACTGCAATGTGTCATAAAGGTTGTTACTGCTTGGATGATAACAAAGTTTTAAACTCATACGGAAAGTGCGTCAATCGCGATAAATGTCCCAGAGGTAAACACTACAACAAACTTAACAATACAAGTACATATAAGAAATAATTCATTTTATAGGTTCTTGCAAGTGTCAAGGAGCCAATGCAGTGTACATGGCTTCTGGTGAATGCGATGGTACTTGTACAACTCCATATCTTCCTGATAACAATTTATGTTACAACACATGTCTATGCCCCAAAGGCTATGTGAGAGATTCAAACTTTGATTGTATTCCACTTAAAAATTGTCCTCAAAATTCTTAAAGATTATTGCGTCAATAAATAAAACTATAGTCAAGCCAAAAGAGTCAGCATTTGAACCACTTGAATTGACCAACCGCCCGTCAAAACTGCAAACATGTAGCGCAAAACACATAGTTTTGTTTGGGTCACTCAGTAATGGTCTCTTTAACCATTTGAAGACAACCGGTCATCTCAAATTTGCCGGCCTAAATCTAGTGCTAACCAAGAAAGCAATCGACGTCTCTAAAATTACATATGTTCAAGTGGATCGTAGTCTGTCTATTTTGGCTCGACTATATAATAGTACAGTTCTCAAACTTTAAAGCATCGCAACCGACTTTAAACAACATATGCAGCAAAAACTCACCCACCATAAATGAACTCGCGGCTAACAGTTTGCAAAACCCTGTAAAACATTCGACTATTTTGACAAAGAAGGAATAGCTGTGACACCACTGCACTGAACTAACCAAAACAAAATAGTGAAACGTGCCCATTTTTAAAAAGAAAAACTGATAACAAGTTGACGAACTAATGACTGGTCGGTTACAAGATAGAAAAAGATTTCTTTATCAAATCGCTATCGTCGTTGAATAAACATGTAATACAGCTAATTAATATTAATTAAATGCTGGGATACAAGTTCATTTTTTAAAAATTAATCAAAAATTTGTTTGTGCGCAGCTTGCAATCACCATATAGTGACATGTACTACAGTATCAAATAGTTATATACATATTATTATATATAATTAGCAACTAGAAATTAATCTATAACACAGTTCAGAATGAGATGGTTGCCTGTAAGAGGGCGATAATTTTTGTATAAACTAACCTAAACTACTCACAGACAAATGCAGATTACGTAAAAGTATACACAGTACATAATAATACACAAATTTGTTTAAAATAATTCCGTACACGTCCAATCTACTCGGAATTCGTGTGACTTACTTTGGCCATCTTGGTTAAAACAATGACTAGAAACTTTATTTAATGTGGGGTTACCTCTAGCACGCTAAATTTGATGAGTATAATAATTCTGATCACAAACTGCCATGGTTAGCACGTATTATATCACACTTATTCCAGAGGCATCATCTAATCCTACTTACAAATCAGTTTTAAACTCACGGCGCACAGAAAGTCCGCAGCTCGTCGTAAGTGCATGCTTTCGCGCAGCATTCTGCTGTCACCCCTCGTTTTCTTCGACGTAACATCGCCTTTGCTTCTTGGCGGTTAAGAAACGGACGTGTCGTGGTCTGAGGTACTGCTAAGAAGAGAATACATGAACCTAATAACAGCTTACCACTGGCATGTATACTCACTCAAACTGTTATAATACCCTTTACAAACAATGGATATGGCATTGGATAACTGTGAACCGCAATACTGTATCTTGCTTTCTGAGTGAATGTGCATTTGGTGTTCCGAAGGGTAGGCAAGCACTGTCCCAATGCAGATAAAGACCAGAAATATCTTAATTGCCTCATGTTCCATCTACAAACAGAAATGCACCAAGTCTATGAAGAAAGAAACTTGCTCAAGCACTTACCTATAGTCTTAGATGTGGAATACTAGTCGATATACAGCACCCGCAACTTCCTGCGTTGACGTCCGCATACATTCGTTCTTAGGTTGGCACTGTTTCTTGCACTGATGTCGTGCACTCTCCGCTGCATGCGTGCACAAAGTACACATTAAATCCTTACGTAGTAATAACTCCAAACCCTGCGACGATGCAGTCCACTTGGCGGGTAATCCTAAGCTTTTAATGAGATCTCGACCAGCCACTTGGACTTATAATGCAAGAGAACTTCTTCGTGTGGCCAACTTTTACGTATGTATGTCTGCATTCCATACGACTTTGTATTCTGTACCGAACTTCAAGCCCCTCCAACTGGAACTGATCGCGAGATGTGCATCAGCAGCGTGCCATGCCGTGCCGTGTTTTCCTACTGTTGATAAGGAGAGTCATTGATAAGATGTTTACGTTATTCTGACTCACCTTTGGCTTGAATTCAAACTGGTTCAATGTTTAGTGGATTTTAGTACGGGGTTTGAAAGTTGTTGCTATTTGAATTGGCATATCTGATTATTTCCATACATATGTACCGAAATTTAACGATTTTTTGTATCTTATCAAATCCGGAATCATTGTAAATTCTCAATGTGAGTTTGATCTCGCATCCTCGATGTTTATATAACTCAAATAAATTAATTGCCATTGCGACATAAATGAATTGAAGGTCGTAAGATCATAATTTGCATGTGAGTTATATAAGAATTAATAAATGACAGGCATTAGAAGAAATACCAGAATAGTTAATTAAGACAAATTGCCAATAGAGAATTATCATATGCATGTGTACAATGAACGTCTAGACATTCTAAGAATGCCTGCACAGAAATGGTTAATAGAGTTCAAGCTAAGTAATTTTCTAATTTTAGTGCAGAAGATCACTCTCAATTTTCAAATTGGTAATTGTGTGCAATGATTTGTCAGTCTATTACGCGCGCGGCTTCAAGCTGGTATTTTCTGATTGTCTCAATACATTGTACTTGTCTTGCTTGAACGATGCAATTTATTTGATTTAATGGACGCGATAAACGCGTGTTATATATTATTAATATGCTGTGAATTCTCCTGAATCGAATTGTTTTTTCCAAGAAATATCAATCTTTGAATTCTGGATATTATATTACTGGTATTTCAGATAAGCGTAAATCCAATATTATCATATGTCTGAATTTACTCATACACTTGGTAGGAGCCACTTGGTAGTGATATAAATACTTCCAGATAACAATAACGAACGAAGAGTGCGCTTAAACGAGTGCACAGGGTCGATGGAATCTGAGACTGTAATATAATGTTATTATTGTATTTATATAAATGAAATAAATGCAATGATGTGCAAGCGCCAGACATTACTTAGACATCGTAGATTATTAGGAACTCAGAACTTGCCAGTAAATGTGTGACACTTATGGACAACAAGTTAGCAACAAAGATATTTTAAGACGTTCTATAAAAGTTACTGAGATTTGTTCTGACAACGGATTTCTAACACTTTCTTTTATCTCATGGCAGTTTAATAATAAATCACATATCAATCAAACATGTTATGTAATTACACTCATAAAACTGTTCATAGAGTATCTAATTGTAAGTCATGATTTCTTTTTGTGGTCAACAAACTTTAAACTAATTAAAAATTATTTAAAATGTTTTACTTCATAAAAAACGCGATAGTTGATATTAAAATATCTTAAACATTTGTTCATTAGCTATCAATTTGATGTGTTTGTCTAAAAATAAATTCGTTTTGTTTACTATAAATAAAAGTAAATAATAAGCTGGTATTATTTATCTATATTTACAGACCAAAAATAAACGCTCTTACCAAGTAACAATAAGATTAAACTTATTAGCGGTGAGTTTAAACCCATTGTAAAAAAATATACTAACCTCTTTACATACTCTAAAACAAATAATTTTGATACATTGTACTGTATTTAACGGTTGTTAACTGCATAATTTGTCTTCTTGTGTCTAAATGTTGTGTACAGATGTCAAATATGTAAAATGGCAATGTCAAAATTTAAAGACCAATACATACATAAATTTATGTAGGTATTATCCATTGTAATTAAAAATACTAATCTCATATTTACTACAAGCAAATCATCTGATCCCAGATACTCACTGATAACCCGTCTACGTTTTTACAACTGTAATCACAAAACTATGCGATTTACTGATTTCTGCACTCTTTATTATTTTACACTTACAACATATAGTATAGTATAGTATAGTATAATATTATATATAGTATTTCACGAAGAAGTGTTAACCACTACCAACTAGAGCATAAATTATTGTCATGTTCTTTGTGTGAATTTATCACATATTTACCTTGTGTAGGTAGATAGAATATTTTATAGTAATAATTAACAATTAGTGACAAGAATAAGATATCGTTTTCTTAATTGAACATTTATACGGCATCAGCCCCATTGTTTTCGTAATATGATGGCGGCTTAGTATCTTCAACATATACCACTGTTGCTGGCATTTGCTGAGGGATGTAATTTGGGTTCCGGGGGTCCAAGGTTTGGTACAGAGTTAAAACAGTGTACCATATGTACCAGAAGAAAGCTACAACATTAACAGTTAATTGAACACACTTATTAAGTATATTGAATAACCAGCACTCACCAAGGATCAGTAAGAGGAGTATCACTATAGGTGCGAACCCAATTAATATGAAACATAGTAATGTTGCAATCGAATACACAAGACATCCGAAAATCAGATAAGGAAGGAGAAAAACCCGAGATTCCTAAAATAAACATCATTTACGTAAATTGCGAATGAACAGTGGAAATATAAACTGTAAGTTACTTTGTGCGCTCCATATGCAAGACAGGCCATTAGCAAAATATTAATGAAATTTCCAACCAGATGAAAAGTTTGATTAGAACCAACTTCTGGATCATCCGTATACACGGATAAACCGAAACTCACTACTGCCGCCAAACATGAGTAAATCTGAAAAACATTCATATCATTTGAACAAACATTTTATATGAAAAGGACTTTAGTTAATATTAATTTACCATGTTTAAGACAGCATATACCATAACACCTGTTCGCAGATCGAAAAAACACAAAAATTTCTCCATTTTTGAATATTGTGCAACAATTGAAGTTCTACACGATCAATGAGGTAAGGATAGCACTGGCAAACTCGTGGGGAATGTTGAATTTTGGGTGCCAACAAGTCTCGACGTTCCGGCTCCAGCTGTATATTGACACTCCGTTGGCATGCGCAAAGATGTAAGTTAGGAATACAACAATCAATAATATTCACCATGAAATACTAAACAAAACCGTGCAATTAGATATGCATTGATTTATTAATAATTTAATAACTTTAATAAACATCTACGCAGTTCGAATACTGATTTGCACTTGGTACTTCATAAACATTTTCTATGTTCTTCCGTTGTCGTTGCGTAGATCTTTTAATGACATAACAGAGAATTGTTAGATCTAAAACTGATACAAAGATTAACAATTCAAAATAATAAAAACATCCTGAAAAGTATCTACCGAATAGTACTATGCCGCCTCCAGCAAAGTCATATTCCGGAGATCTACTTAAAAGTTCCATTATTACACCACTGAGAACCATCAAAAGCTCAATAAATTTAAAAAATATCCAAAATGTAAACTGTCTTCTGCTTCGCTGTAAATAGAACAAAGTTTAAAGTACTATTAATATCATGTTAAACAAATTAGATATTTACATGAGTAAGACCATAATAAAGCTCAATCGCTGAAGCTGCTGCTAGAATTAAATATCCATAATTGTACATTTCATGGTTCACAATTGTATGACGCTTGAGATCTTGAAGAAATGATAAGAACATTCCAAAAGAAAAACAAGATAACGACTAAAACATGGTAAAAACAAGTATGTACATACGGTTAATGTGTAATAAACATCAGCAATAGGTAAATATATACATATAGCACTTACAAATCCAAACGTTGGTATTGCATAGTTCCATGTACGCTCGTTTATTGGAATATAGGTGCTTAACAGTTGAGAGATTTTCTTTCTAGATTCAATTTAAGTTACCTTTCTAGTACTATCATCTAGTACAGTTTCATGTACTTACTTCTTTTCTTTTTCTAAATTTGTCGTGCTTGATTCCATAGTAAGAGTAAACAAGTAATAACAAACTAATTGTGATATTATATACATATATAGTTATAATAGATTAGTATTTACATATATAAATAATTATTTAACAATAATAAACAACCAATAGAACGTATCAATTCCATTCAACGCACTGTTTATAATCACTTAGACACCTTGACTGATTTGAGAGTATTCTTATCACCTAAGGATAAATTTTACGCCGTATCAAACAAAAACTTCTTTATCTTTACGCGCCTATTTTTCATCGACGAATCACCGTGCTAGTTGAGCTTGTACTCTGGTCGATAAAGTACCACAGTAGATTGTAATGATTCATGAAAAATTAGAGTTAATTATTGCAATTAGTATTCAATGTCGCTGACTGTTAACAAACCAATTTTACGTCGTGATGTTATTGCGCTTTCCTCTAGGACTCTATGTTGATGTACAATAATGAAATCATGATTTTTTTTACCTTGCAGTTACATATCAACTCAATTATCTTCATTTAGATATAAATATTTTATTATAGGGGCTTTGTATGTTATATAAGAGGATAAATGCAACACATTGGATTCAATTATGTCCTCAAAAGTGAAATGACACCTGTTGGAACTATATCTGGACAATTTGGACAGATATACAAAAGAGCCGCCCAACGTGGGGCTCGAACCCACGACCCTGAGATTAAGAGTCTCATGCTCTACCGACTGAGCTAGCCGGGCACTTATGGCTCTTGTAGTTATACTGACCAAAGCCAACACATTGTTGTAATATCTATTAAATAAACTTTTGTATCATATCCAAAAACAATCGCCCAACGTGGGGCTCGAACCCACGACCCTGAGATTAAGAGTCTCATGCTCTACCGACTGAGCTAGCCGGGCATAGTTGGTAAATTATTCATACTAACTGAAGCTGATAACATATTTTAGTAAATAGATAGTTATAGATTAAAGTGTCTAATATCAAATATAATTGGTAATATTTAACTCTTCTGCTAATTCGGTTATATGCCATGTTTGTATCTATAAATGGAATATACGAACGCATTATATTTAATGACAACAAATCATTTATTCGCTTTAGGCCTTAACAGACAAGTTATTTCGCTGAAACTCCATATACACAGTAAGGATAACTATCACTTCAATCACTTGGGTAATCATATTACTTAAATATACCAAATACGAACAATAAGCATTCACTGAAATACGGATTAAATTAACCAAATATCACTTAAATCAAAGTTAATTTTTTTAATATAAAGTTTTGTTAAAATTACTGCTAATAAACGATACGTGCTATTTTTAGTATCACTATGTTTTTTATAGTCAATTCTGATTAAATCAAATACTTATAACGTAGAAGTAAAGTGATGATGCAATTTCCTTTATCACATGTACATACATATGTACGAAGATTTTAGAGTACAATTTGTTTGATTGATTTTACTTAATCATATTTAAAGCTGCCTTTCTTATTTCGTGTTCAATTTCAAACTTCAGGGCCAATGTATTTTGAATAAATGGCATTTCTAAAACAAATTAAATTTGTTTGTATAATATCGGCAGTATCATTTGTAAGGTTCGCCCAGGAACGTGATGTATTTCTCATCTGAAAATAAGTATGTATTTATTCATTAGGTTGCATTATCATGGCTGTATAACAACCATTGATAAACGCATATCACTATTTTTTTTTCATTGAATTAGTTGCGACTCTCTGAAGGTTTCTTTTTACAATCTATAATGATTTCATCCCCAGATCTTATATTGTAGCTGTATAGTTGTTTGTGTGGATATTTCATTTCTTCTGGACCCTAAAAAAATACATATTAAACAATAATAGTTATAGCGATAGTTATAGTTTATAGTTATAGCGCTTTCAGGAACTAACAATAGAAATAACCTACGATTATGTCCGATAATTTACCTGAATATCTCTCAGGTCTTGGTCAACGTAGAATAATCTCATTTTTCCTGCGGAAAACCCAGCAAATGGTTCCAACTTAGATTTAAGATCCATTACAGTCCTGTATACATCAACGCTCCGTGCTTCACTGTTTGTCCCACAAGTGAACGTGACTTTCACACGTTTTTCCGGACGTAGATCGACATTAACGAGTGGATCTAATTTCCCATGAATATTCACCAATTCAAAATACCTCTCAGGTCTTTCTGATTCTGGCTTATCCATATAATGACGAATAAAAGCGCGCTCAGCGTCTTCTCGTTCATCATGTCCAATTATTCCTCCACCATTTAGCATTGCAACATTTGGCAAACGAGCAATCATCAGTTGCCTACGTTCGTGTTCAGTATACTCACAATTCTCCCATAAGGGACAACCCTATAACAATAAATAATAGTTTTTATGGTTGTCCCAAATTGACATAAAATAAATAATGTACCTGCATCCGTAGGCAGTGTAAATTAGGAAACTTTGATAAGCGTTCAATTTCATCCCAACTGGTCAGCTGAGTCCCATTCAAATTCAATACTTTCAAAACGGTGAATCCCTCGTGAGCAGCAGTACTGTCACTCATCTCACTTTGGTTGGCCTCTTGATCTGTGAACCGATTCAGTGTCTCAATAGGACAGTCGGCTAACAACAAGTATTCCAAGTTGGGAAATGCATATCCCAATTTGGAAATTTCATTCCAACATCGAATCGGATTGCCATTGAAATGAAGCTTCTTAATTCCTAGGTGTTTATGACGCTTGTAGCCATTTATGGCCTCCTGTACCTTGAGACAATTGCACGTCTTATTGGAGTTTGACTTCTTCAGTTCAGCTTCGTCAGATTTTAGAGAACAGTCATGACGTAAACTTAAATTTACATCCCTATAGTCATTTAAACTTAAATGCAGTTCTTCTAAAGCAGGCGTGTGGTCCAATATCTTATCAACGCTCTGCCAGTCAATATTGGTTGAATTTAACACCAAATTTTTTAAGTTATTCCATTTCAAAGTCATTCCATCTTGTAGTGGTTCCGATAGTTTGTTGAATGAGAGGTTGACGAACTTCAGTCGGGGCATTTGTTCGAGTATGCCGAATATCTAAAGAAAATAATAAATCCTAGAATTAGCTTTTTTCACTCATTAATGAGAAAGTTTACCTCAAGCCATTTATTCAATTTGTTCTTGGCGAGGTCGAGTTCTTCGACAGCAGCACATTTATCGTTCAGTGCGTCACTTTCGCCTGCGGTTGCAATGTCGCAATCATTGAGTACCAGCAACGATGGGACGATTACGCGAGGAGGACGCCGCGGAACAAATATCGACACACATAGCTCTTCTTCAGAGCCTTCCGATTCAGTGCTGCATTCATTTCCGTATTTCTGTTCCAACGCTTCTACTAGTGATGGCATCTTTGATTGATTGATTAATCTGCAAGACGAGAAATTCTGATGAAATAATATTTAAGGTTTACGTAAATAATTTTTTTTGGCTTTTGAAATTGTTTTTGAGCCTCTTGAAACAGGTGAATGTTAGTGTAAACAATCAGGGTCGTATCAAGTAACCTTAGTGTCTTGCGTTTGATGAAAAAACAATTGCATTGTTGGTTTGGGCGTACCAATTTCATAATAGAATTGTTGTAGAAAGTTTTGAACAATTTTGCTTGTAATTCAACTATAAAATAATTATTAATATGTTACATTTTCTAGTCACATTCCTCGATCATTTAATTCATTATGCATATACAAGTGACACTCCTACAAGCTATATATATCCAATAAATTGCATAAGTTTTTGATAAAGTAAAGACTAAAATTAAATTGACGTTCAAGCAAGCGTTCCGGCTCGAACACACAACGTTTACATTGTACGTGTTATGTTGAGACAGTATTACATCAGTAAATAAATTTTTACGTAAATATGATAAATATTCAGTAATGATAGTTACAATTTTAGATCTTAGAGTAGAGTTACAGCTTATTGAAGCAGTCGTTGTAGTACTTATTTATTAATTTGCAACAAGATCACAATTTTCTTGTCATGGATAAAAAAAAACAATTGTACTTTAATGACACGTTGCAAACAGACATTGAGTCTTTCAAAATCCACCTGTATGTAGATTAACAATTCCACAAATTACCATTAATTAATTGATTGCAAACACCTATGTACCTGACGTCCATAACAAACAGAATCAAACATGGCAACGACGACTTTCAATCTCGACAAAGATGTCTTATTGTAAATATTTTCTTTGTTAACATGCATAGGAATTCAACTTGTTTATCCATAAGAAATAAACATGCGCAAATTGTGTCGATATTTATATAAACTTTCTCATTAAACGTGATCTGATATTAAGCAAGATATCGAAAATTAAATTATAAAGTTAATTAAAACTTTGAAACGAGATGATACTAACAATTTATTAAAAGACCCATCAACGCTTCATATGTTTAACCTTCACCTATATTCGCAGTAATATCTCTATTCTATTCTTATACGCATATTACTAGGAGGTACATAATATTAAGACCAGAGTATTCAAAGAAATTTAAATTAATTTCTTATTATTTTTCTTTCAATTTTGATGTAATATTGGATTCGTTATGACACCATAAAGTTTATTACGTCTACAAAATTAGTGATTACCTCAAAAACGTAGAGGAAAACATTGCGAAAACTGTGATTGGCTCAAGCATCTGTGCCAACAAATCGCGCCTCTCGCCCGCATCGCGATGCGTTTTATTTGTGCCTGGATTGCCCTCATGACCTATATACTCTTGTGAGATACTCACTATGCTGTCATAGGTTTACTTTTAAAACCATTGACATTTAGGTAGCAATTTAAAAAAAACTTTCCATGTTAATCTATCGAACGTCAATCATTCCAAATTATCTTTCTTGTAACTTATAATCTTAAGCGCTTTATTCTTTAACTTTAATTGTTCAGAAGATAATTTCCAAAATATTCTTGCATAAGAATTGATTGAAGTCTGTCTGGAAAACTTCACATTCGTTGTTTATTGGCATAACAGTTAATTATACTCACATGAATGATGTGTGAATGCATATGCTAAAAGCCAGCTTTCCTCTGCTCCGTAATGTGAACGGAAGAAGGAAAAGATATTCTTAGCCCAAAAGAACAACTTGTAAGTGTAATTAATGCACACGCATGTACTTAATTAGTAAAATTTGATTTCAATTGCCAATTACCACTTAATAATGTGGCCTTAATTGCATTAATACTTATTACGACACATTAATATAATAAATGATTGTTTTTAATGATTTACAAGTGATTGTTAAAAATGTTGTAAGTTATAAAACCATATTTCTATTTAATTCGTTCATTCTGCGAGTATTTATTTAATTTCGCTTGGTTGGACAATTTCACAATGCAGTGCAAAATCTGTATGAGATAAATATCAAGTACTTTCTAATATAAATGCCCGTTTAATGTGTAGATTCCCTCATAAAGTGCAACTGCATTCTGTTCCTCAATCTTGTCTACATCTTTGTTTCGCATTATATTTTTGTATACGCGCACGTACAGACGTACATATGTACATACGTCTCTTCCTAATTACAATTATGAACATAATCACGCACAATTACCCGCTATCACATGTGCGCTCGTATTTTCTCTCTTCGCGTACGCATTGCATATTTGTGAGTTACTTTAGTACTTATACTCTTGCAGCATGTGCAATTACAAATGAACTGCTCTGCTGTCTGCTTCCTTACTAATAGTAAGTGAAAGAAAATGAAGAAAGAATACATTAAATAAATAAGTCAAAAAAGTTTCACATTCTAACAACAACAACTACAACACTATTTATTGTCATTCTAATTTGAAATGATTTCACGATCAACAAAATGTTCATAATTTAGGTGGTCAATGTATTGTAGATTTAAACAAAATCGAAAGTTAGTTTACTCTCAAGCAGACAAGACGCTTGCTTGAAGTTCAATTTGCAATCAGCAACGCAAAACGCTGCAAGTCGTGCGGCTCGTGACTATAATTTACTGCTACTTATTGCGAAATTATCTGGCTCTAAGCTCGTGTAATATCTTGCCGTTCTTTTTTAAAATTCTCTTCCTCTAATAACAATATAAGCTGCCCCCGAATATCAATCAGGATTAAGCGTCTTAATAGATGACAGTTCCTTACGGAAGACAAAATGTTGTAACATTGCTTTGTTTTTGCGCGTTTCTTTGTGTGAAAACAGGAACGAATGGCAAGCAAAAACAATAGGTCAAGCAAAGGTTCTGCCATATACGGAACTATAGAAATGTACATACTCTATACATGTTTATATTCAACTAATCCACTGCAACTCTCTTTGTTCGTGTAGTTATATACCTATTATTTCAAACATTTGAAGCGTACATTTTAAATTGAAACATGCAATTATATTCTGCACACGAATGTCATTTTTAATATTAAGTTCTAATGCATCCAGATGCGTTGAATTCAATTTATAACGCTACATATTTGTAAGGTTCAGGCCATGTGAATCACGAACGAGGATAACGAGAACATGTTACTGCCTCCCAGCAGAAGCACTAACCAGTTATCCGTTCGCAATAGACTGGAGGTAAAGAGTTGAGGTCGCAGTTAGCGAGCGCGGCGCTTGAACAAAGAAAATCCGCTCTCGCAGCCAGCCGATGAAATGTTAGTCACTAACGTCGTAGATTCTCCGCAAAATGCGACGCAAAAAAGTACCTTTCCATGAAAAACAAATTCTCTCCGCATTCATTTCTCTTCCTATAACTACTACGCGCTTATTTACAAATGTTTATCACTCAGACGCAAATTCTATTGCATTGATGCGTATATGTACTAAATTAAAGTTGGATTATGCGGACGTGCGTCTAGCGTTTGCACGGGATGAGCGATATATTTTCGCACTTGTTTTCGCCTTCGAAAATGTTACTTCATCGACGCGGCGCTCATTCGTTCGTTCGAGATTTTAAAATAAAACATTTGCAATGGATTGCATTGGATAATGGCAGGCGTTGAAACGTGCACTAATGCTTAACAATGCCTTCAAACATGTAATATAATGCTAAATAAATGAATTGGCAGGAACAGACACAGAACAGAAAGTGTCTGCAATTGAATTGCGTTTTTCTTTACGTACGTTCATAATACTTACATAACTCTAATTATTTATAATCCCCTTGAGGCATATAAGTATCCATTAGATCCTCGCATTAAATTCAACGAGAGTTAATTATCCGCATTCGATTTATTCGTCCCAATTGTATAATGATCCTTGATGAGGACAACAAAAACAAACAGTTTGAACACACTGACTTGTAAACAGATTGGCACTTGGTAAATGATAATCTATGCGTTAAAAACTATGTTATGCACCTATAGACAAAGTGCAATATTCGTACTGTTGTTGCGCGTTTTCCGTGATGTCGCGACGGCGAATGCACAATATCGACCGCGCGCGCGTTTTCCTCGCCATGAACGCGAACAAGTGAGGGAGTTAACGCGTATCAAGTCAAAGCGAAATGGTGAGACGTAAAGGCTATTCGTGCAAGCGAGCTAACACGCGTTCCCAGCCGTCACGGTTTTCGTGCTCTCTTGGCTATAGCTGGTTTGACGTTGAGTTTGTTTTGGTACAGAGTTCGCGATCAGCTGACGAGCCACACACTACATGTGAACAGTGCGCGTGTCGAGGGCACCTCAGCTGATTTCTGCTATTATTGTGCTATGCATTTAATATGCTTGTCTCCCTCCGTTCAATACGCAATGCTACGAACTTACAATATGTATTTCATTAACTAGTATAGATAGAGCGACATAATTTAGCAGTTCCCACAAAATTACGCATATTAAAAAAATCAAATTAAATAAATTTGTATGTTAACTAATTCCATTCCATTGTTAACACGCAAAATGTAAAGATTTAAAAACAAACAAAATGATTATAAACTTGGGCAACGTCTGGTTCGTTTTCTTTATGATATTCTGCGAAGCGTCCGACTAGTCAGCAATTTATTGCCCACGCAAATTTTTTAACTTTCAAGGATGTTGGTCCAAGCTTTGAAAGCGCATTCAATGAACCTTTATAAACTCTTTCACATGAACTGGCGTTAAGATCGATAGTGATTTCTAAGTAAACACACATCAACCTTCAGATGAATATTTTAAATGGAAAAAATAACAGAATTGCTTCAAAATCGACTATAGATTGGATGTTATTGTTTGAATTAAATTCTAACCTACCTTACATACCCGAATGTAGTGATAATGGATCAATGATATACCTTTTTACACCTTATGAATGTGGTATTGAATAATAACACGGCAGCATTCTGGTAAAGACTGCCAAAACATTAGATATTTAACACTAATAATTTAACGAACGTTGACATTTAAACTGACATTCTCAATATATTTAGGTATTTAGTGTCTAATCTGACATTGCCTAGAGCGCAATCAACTATAAAACTATACAAGTTTCTCAGCAATATCTTGTGGGATTTCATATAATCCACAAACTTTATTTGCAGGCAAAGCCTTATCTGTAAAAGTAAATAAAGAGGTAATGTCAATATTGGTACAATGACATCAACTTTATATTCTCACCTATCATTTTCGGATATGACAAGTTTAAGTTATCCATAATTTTTACAAATTCTTCCAAAGGTTTGGTCAATCGAGGATTAAGACGCTTTTCTTCGCCAACTGTGGTACTTGTCATTCCCTTGTAATCATGCGCAGGATAGAGTATAGTGTCATCAGGTAAAGTAAATATTTTGCTATGAATATTTTTATACATAGATGTAGAATTCCCCTCCTGAAAATCTGTGCGACCGCATCCGCGGATTAACAAAGTATCACCAGTAAAAGCCATTTTCTGGAATTGCAACAATTAGAAATATGATAACACAAATGCAAAACATACATGTTCTGGCAAGTGGTATGTAACGCATCCTTTAGTATGGCCAGGTGTTGCAAGAACTCTCAATTTATGAGAACCAAATTCAATTAAATCCCCTTCACTAATATGAATATCGGCTTGAGCACCACTTGCTTTTGAAATCATACTTTTACATCCAGATAATTGTTTCAATTGGCCTGTGCCTGTTATATGATCAGCATGCATGTGAGTGTTTACTGTAAATTTTAAAACATATTAATTTGATAACAGCCTATTAGATTACAACTGATAATTTTATCAAGAATTTCAAGTTATTTATATTTCAGAACTCACTTGCATATTTTAATTTTAGTTCTAAATCATTTATCAATTTAAAGTCTCTTTTTGCCTGCTCAATCACAGGATCAATTAAAATTGCTTCTTTTACAAGACCATCCGCCAGTAAGTAAGTGTATGTACTGCTTGTAAGATCAAAAAGCTAAAACAAAATGTATTATACTTTACTTAATACTTCATCTTATATATATTTTCTAATATTATATCAAAACTTACCTGACGAAAAATTAAAACACTTGTTGCCATATTAGATGTTGCATATGAACGTAGGCCTTCTTGTACTGAGTGCACCCGTTGCAAACGCGTGAATACAAACATTGTACGTGCACCGTGGTTTATAATGCTTTTGTTTTGTTCCAACTGATATGTAGCGGATTCACTTCGTAATAATTTATTAAACAACGATGAAACATCGTAAGTTTGCACTTAGCCTTGACAGCAGCTGATTCATCCCAACATTATCGATATCAAGTACATACATAATATATAGATGTACAATTTATATATAACGTTGAATTTACCTAATATTTAGGGCCTTGATAAGAGCATTCTGTAAACTGAACTTGATTGCTTTGACACTACAGGATCAGTTGGTCCTATTAATCTTTTGCAATAAACATTTGGGAGCACTAAACTAATATATGACAGGATGTGCCAATAGATAAAAACTGAATGTACATATTTAAGGGTTGGCGATATTAGGTTTAGACGACTAGATTTAACAAGATAATACAATTTTAGTTGATTCTAAAAATATGTATATAAGTACTTACCGCTTTTAAAAACATAACCATACTTATTTGAGTTCAGCAACTAATGCATAATAAGTTTCAAAGGAATGAAAGGAAAAATAATTCGTAGAAATATAAATGTTAAAACAAAAGCACACTACCTTTATTTAAAATATATGCTGATAATAACATCTGGCTGGACAAATTTAAATCGAAAAGGGTTGGCGATAAGATTAAAGGTGTGAACAAACATGAATTGTTATTGGCAGCATAGCAAGCGCAAGCCGTATTTTCTCATTTAATTATAGTAATATCGAATTTTAAGTTTTATGCGGTTAATGTAGAAGTAGTATTCGTAACCACTGTAAGAACAATTACTATTTTACCCTTATTATTACAACAATATGAAAGTGTCATATTATTATGAATATTATAAGTGTATCCTTGTGTATACGTGAGAGGCGTTTTGCATTCAAGTTTAGTTATAAATTATCTCTGTCTATCATCGCTTTATGTACGGTTACATTCGTACATGATTATTGGGCTAGCAAACACATAAAAATTTCTCTGTAGTTACCTATACATCGACTACACGTTTTTTTTCAAATTGTTTGCTTTTGTTTACTATTTTGTTCATATTTCTTTACCATAAGTGCGTCTACATAAAAATATATACCAATCAATCAATTCAATTAAGAGCTCTTAAAACACTAAAAATAATATATAAAATAGAACGTGAATATATTAATTATACTTATTTCTTTTCATTTTAATTTAATGCCCTTTGCCAAAAAGGTAATTGGGCTAGCTAAAAGCAACTTTGTAATATATCTTTCTTTCTCTTTACTCTCTGTATTCCGTCTCAATATTATTTTTAATATAATTTAACTGCAACAAAAATTAGTTGTTAGTCACATTTCTAGAATACTCTTATAAATTAAATTTTGTTAGCCAACTTACTTCTTCTTTAATGTGAAGAAGCTACGCCTCTTTGGATCATCCTTCTGCCCTGAAGCAGGTAAGGTCTGACTACGAGACGGACCTGCGGAGTCAGTTTCCTGCACAGCCGCTATTCTCGCAATCCAATTATTCATATCAACATCATCGTGTGCATGGAATAAAAATTCAGCTCCACTCTCCAACCTAAATATCAGAAATAACTCAATAAAAAATAACATTAAAAATATCTCAATACTTACTTCAATCGGAACACATGTTTCTTTTTCTTGTAATCTGATGCAACAGAAGCTTGTGCACCTCTCAAAGCCAACGGAGTTTCACCTTTGAAGGTTTGATCCGGTGCGCTCTTCGATGTTTTGGAATCCTTATAGAAATGCAAATGTGTGCCCCGTAATACAGAGTAAACCTTATCCCATGAACGATTCGAAGCCTTGCTAGTGGTACTTTCCCACTCATGCTTCCTAACTAAATTGCCTTCTGCAGCAATCTCATCATCGCCAGGACTGGTTCTCTCTATATAAGAAAACATTCATTAATATACAATTGCAAAAGAAACAAGATAAACAATTTGCAAAGCAACATTTAAAGAGCAAAATACCAAAAAGAGGAAAATCACAGTGGTGGCTCGTATTTTGTTTGTATAATTTTACAACAAATTGTCATAAAATTTAAGTGTAGCTGTGTCGGATGGCTGTACACAAATATCTTTGTACTTATTTGCTACCTGATTGCGTATCATCATCACTATGATGTCCCGCATGCGTTTTAGGAGTACTCTTCTTCCAGCGAAAACTTCTGAACGGAGACTTACTACGAGACCGATCCTTGCGGCGTTCTTTTTCTAAGGTACCGGCTGAACGAGAGGATGCTTCACAACAAATTCAAGCACACAAAAATAATAATCAACAAACACAGGATACGATGAACGAAACAAAAATGACTAACACTATCATGCATGTTAATCATGCATTGTGCGTTATTACTTACTGGCTCTAAGTTCTGGTTCAAGTGTTTTGGGTCTAACCTGTCCCTGTGAAACCTTTGATCGAGTGTCCTCTTTTCTGACCACATGTTCCCTTTGGCCTTTAGATTCATGTCTTCCAACATGCACATGCTCAACCGCTAAAGTTCAATAAACATGCAAATTTAAAGTATTCAATTTGGTTAGTGCCATTTACCCCAATATACATTAGTAATATGTTAATTACACATAGAATAAGCGAGTCAAATTGTGAGAATATTAAATAAGAGCCATCACCATGTTTTATACAATTACAAATTAAATTATGTAATTATTGTAAGATGTATTCTTTTAAACACCTTTTGGTTTACCTTCACCAGAGGGTTCAGTTTTTAATGAAACCCTTTGTGCAGTTACGGCAGCTTGCAAATAATTAGCAGTTAAAATGTGTGTGCAATTGGGAGAAAAGTAATTGATTGCATTATATATTGTTGTGGAGACATAAACTTTAAAATATTCAAAAAGGCAATCCTTCCATATTTTAAACTGTACATGTAAAATACTGTCGGGGGTTGGTTAGAAAATGCAACATAATAAGACGTACCTGGTCGTTCTTCTTGGGGCGATGCAGCATCAGGACGATCTTCGGGAGATTGGGCAGCACGGGCAGCTTCTGAAGCCTTCCTGCGTTCTTCTTCTTCTGCCTCACGTTTTGCACGTTCTGCAGCTTCAGCTTCTTCTTCCCTGCGACGTTTTTCTTTCAATTCGAACTAAAATTGAAATAATTAGAGATTAATATCTCTTCTTGTGCTTAAAACAATAAATGAACATAAACCTCACCATAGAGCAAGTTGTATTAGATGTGCAAGAATTAATCGAAAATGATTCATCAGAACTACATAAATAATCATGGTGCAAAGACACAACATCAGTCTCATAACATAAATGCTTCGTGCAACATTTAAATTTGGGATATAAAAAGCTTTCATTGAAGGTAGATTTCTGACAAGGCAAGTACTTCACCACTCCCCCTTGATTAAATAAGCGACGGTGATATACTTTAGGATTGTATAAGCGATCACAATCCTTAACAATTGCAGTTACTATAGAACTAGTGTTGGGTCTTCTATTTCTTGGACTAAAAACAGGATTTTTAGGAATTATGGGAATGGAATAGAATGCGGGAAAACTATTACATTCATAGCTAATATTAGGTGCTTCATAATCATGCATAGTGTTAATCCATAAACCATCACCCAACTGCTTTAGTTTTTCTAGCTACAAAAGGACATAATTATAAATAATTTAATAAACATAACAAACAAACCCAACGAAGCATTAAATTTACAAATAAAAGCCTTGTACTTACTGTTGTCAGACGACCTAATGCCTCAAAACGTTCTTCTTGCGCGGCAGCAGATTTTTCAAATGCTTCGTGCTTCTTGATCAGATTTTCTACATCATCTATTGTATGACCCAATTCGGTGCTCAGTAGGTATGGCTCTTGTGCGATCAGCCATGCTTCGGCAACAGCCGCATCACGTGCAAATTGGTACACTTCCAAAATAAGTTGCAGATTTTCCCATCGCTCTTCCCATCTTTGTAATAAGGAGTTGCGCTGATTGCTTAGCGCCAATAATTTGTCTCTTATCTCAGAAGCAGCGTAGTGATTGCGCGCCAACAGTTCTTTTCCGAGCGAAACACAGGCAGTAAAGTTATCTTCACGAGCATCAATTTCAGCTTTCAAACTTTGATGATTGTTCATCAAAGTTTCAACACCGCTTACATCTCTCGGCTTCTCACCAGTATTCATTTGCCGAATTACATCATCCATCCATTGCATCAAAGTCCTAACTAAGTTGAAGAAGCGACACAAGTCGCCAGTATCTCCAAGTTTGAGTTTGCGTTGTTCGCACATACTCTGCAAATTCATCCAAGCACTTACTACCTCTGCTTCCCGGTTTGTGATTTCACGAGCGCGATCACCAGCGTACGCACTCTGCAATTTAGCGCTTTCATCTTGGATTTGTTGAACCTGGGATCCTAGGGTTTGTAGATCTTGCATGAAATTTTGGTGCTTTCTCTGCAATGCAGATACAGAACCAGCATCTCGTCCCAACTCATCACTCATTGCTACAGATTTTTCCATAATGCGGCTAAGCACATCCTTGCAATCGTGGAAGAACTTATGCAACTCTTTACTAGCATCCAGCATTTGTGTGCGCGTCTCAATCAACTCCAACAAGTCTTGCCATGCTTCATTTAAGCCGTCCTTCCACTCGGCAACGGTTGCAGAATCCGAATGTCCAGCAGCAATAAGTTGATCTGCAACATCATTGGCAGTTGCAACACGCTCATTGCCAATTGTTTCAGTATCTTTAGCGAATTCTCGGAATCGTTCCCAAAGAAGAGTAACATGGTCATAATCTTGACCTAATTCGTGAGAAGAAGCGACAACCTCACGATCAGCGATCCACTGTTCCAAGTCGCTAACATCACGGTTTAGGAGGAAGAGTTGCAAAGCTTCATCTAACTTAGCCCGACGTTCACCAGCCAAGTCCTTAAGACCAGCATAGAGTTTGTCAAGTTGGGATTGCTTAACAGCGACTTGTTCAGCTAACGGGTGCCCTTCGGCAGCAAGCTGTCTAACAGTTTCGCCCAAAGAACGAATAGTATCCGCATATTGCTCAACTACAGCCTCCAAACCTTCGTGCTTCTTGATCAAGTTTCTTGCAGAAGTCTCATCCTTTCCACGATCTTCAACCATCATATACAACTCTTGTTCGCTCATCCAGGCTTCTGCCTCGCCAGCATCAAAGAGATATTGCTGAGCGCGCTCATTGCGATGTAAATTATCGCGACGTTTCTCCAACGTATCTTTCAGTTCCTGCCACGCTCTTAATAATTCCGTAATAAGATGACTAAACTCATCAGCACTTTCATGGCCTTCGTCAACCAACTTCTGGCCGTTATTGCACACGGTGTGAATTCTAGGTTCATGATTATCAATTTCAGTCTTCAATGACTGATTCTTCTTCATTAACATATGAACATGGAACAAACTGCTTCCATATTCATCTGACAAGGCTTGTGGCATTTTCTCAGCAATCCACAAAAGTTCATCCTCCACATCGCGCCGGAATTGGAATGCTTCTTTTTTCTTCTCTAACGCACGTTGACGTTCGACTAATGGTTGTTTCAATTGTTCGAAACGCACCTCTACTTGGGTCTTCTTCATCTTGATATCATCGAGTTTTTCAGTAGGCACTGTCTTTTCCAAATGTTTAGCTTGGCTTTCCAGTTCATTAACCTGTCGGGCTTTAACAGCCATTTGCGTCTCAATCATTTGCTGCTTCTGCATTAAGATGTTAACCGACGCCAAGTCACTTCCAGTGTCGTCAGATTCGATCTGCTTCTCGAGATCATTCATCCATGAATCAATATCATCACAAGTTTGATGGATGAGAACTTCACGGTTAGCATCAAACAAACGCTCTCCTTTCTCGTGAGTTGTAGTCTCTAAGATATTGAACTGATCAGTTAACTCCTCAACTTTAGGTTTGATAAGATTTGCATATTCTGGTTTATCACTAGCCAATTCTTCGCCGGATTTGGCCAAATTACTAAGGCGCTCTTTGTTTGCACCAATTTCCGCTTCGAAGGCTTGATGTCTGGTCCATTTGGAGTGTACAGTCTTTGCACTGCGATAGGTATCATCTTGCGCAATAACGTGCTTCTCTTGCATCCATTCGCCCAACTCTTCACAATCACGCAAGAATTGCTGCAAGTCAAGCTGATCTTTCAACTTTTCGAGGAGCGCAAAAGCACGTTCCTTGTTGTTCTGGCGACGTTCGTCTATTGCATCAGCGCGCTTGCTAATTTTGTCAGCAGCGAAGTGTTTTTCCTCACAGAGCCGGCGAGAGAACTGCAATACACCGTTGATCTTATCATCGTTGGCTTCCATTGTCGTGAGGAAAGCTTCATGACGCTTAAGCAAGTTTTCTGCTTGTTCCAAATTAGCAGGAGTTTCGTCTTTATTAAGGGCATGTTCTTGTTGAGTTAAAATAACTTCAGCCTGGCGTGCATCTCTGTTCAACATTTGCAAATTCAAAGATTGCGAGAGCAGTTCTTGACGATTCTCCCACATTTGACGTAGCTCTTCCCAGCCATCTTTCAAAGCCTTTAGACGCTCACGCAAGAACATGTATTGCGGGTCATCTTGAGTACCTGGATCAGCAGTGATGCGCTCTCCATATTCCATCATCTTTGTGTAATCATCAGTGTAATTATCAATTTCTTCGTGTATGCTTTGATGTTGAGATAGCAGTTTTTCAGCTTCAGCTAAAGAGCTAGGTGTGTCCTCGGAAGCAACATCAGTCTGCGTGCGTGAAAGCCATGCCTGGAAATGATCCAAATCACGCAAGAAGCGATGTAAATCACCGGCTTCTTCCAATTTAGCATCGCGTTCTTTGAGCATCTGTGTGAGCTGCTCCCAAATCACTTGAATCTGAACTATACGTTCACGAATAAGTGCTGCCTCTTCTGGATGGTCGTGTTCGATTGAATCAGCTTCCTTCTGCAACGAGGTGAGTTTCGCTTGAATAGCAGCTAAATCGCGTTCCATTCCGCTAAGACGACGCTGCAGTGTCATAATTCCAGTGAGATCCATTTCAAGACTGTCTGTGCTTTGAAGGATACGCTTCTTGTCTTCAATCCATGTAACAGTCTCACGGCATTCAATGTGGAATGTTTGTAATCCATGTGCTTGGTTCAATTCCTCCTTCTTGCCTTCGGCCTTGTCCCTCAATTCCGCCCATTTCTGGTTGAGTTGGTTTTGTCTCTGAGTTATTTGTTCGCTGTCAGGATGTTCAACATGCAATAATTGGCGTGCCAATTGATTAACGACAGCCACACGGCTGGCATTAGCATTCATCTCCTTCTCAAAGCCATCATAGCGATGTTTCATAATCTCAACATCTTCGATATCTCTTGCGGGAACCATGGTTTCAAGCATGCGATCTTTCTCGCTGATCCATTGCTCGACACCATCGCTCTCGGATAGTAGCTTGTATAAAGACAAGGCATCTAGTAATCTCTGCTTGCGTAATTTAGCGAGATCGTTCAATTCCTTGTAGCGGTGATCGATTGAAGCTAAGCGTTGCGTAACATCAGGTGTATTTGCCAAGTCCGAGCCAAGTTGTTGTGCTTGGTCGTGCAAAGCTTGAATAACGGAAGCATAGTTCTTAAGTTCTTCGGTGACGTCTTTGTGCTTCTTAAGAAGGCTTTGAGCATTTGCTTCATCGCGACCGACATCTTCACTAGATACCAAACGAAGTGTATCTAACATCCAAATGTCGATGTCATCGGCGTCCGCGAAGAGTTGGTGATAATCGACGGCGTCTTCTAATCGCTTTCTACGTGCGGCAGTGAGTTCATGTAAATGATTCCAAGCACGTTCGGTGCCATCTAAGCGTTCCTGAATGGAGTCCTTGGCGAAGTGATCGCGCTCAATGAGTTCTTCGCCTACGCGAAGTACCTCCTTATATTGCGGTTCGTGAGCAGCAATTTCATTCTCAAGAGCTTTGTGTTTCACCAACAGCAAATGAATTGTAGTCAAGTCATGACCAATATCGCCAGTGGAAACAATCTGTTCTTTCTCCTTAATCCAGTTGGCTTCATCAGCCATATCCCAGTAGAACTGCCATAAAAGACGAGATTCCTCCAAGCGACTGCGGCGTTCAAGCGCCAGACGGACCAGCTCAGCATATGCATCCTCCAATTGCTGCACTCTATCGATGACGAGAGATGGCTCACACGGTCTGTAACCCTCGGTAGTTTCGTAGTCGAGGAAGCGCTGGGATTGGCTGGCGACAGCTTTTACGCGATCGCCTAGAATATTAATATCTGCTTCAAGCAAGCTATGCTTCTGGAGAAGATCTTCAACGCCCATCAAGTGCTTGCCAAAGTCATCCGTAAGCAATCTGACTTTTAGTTCTTCCATCGAGTCCAAAATGTGCAACATTTCCTATACAAAACAGAAACAATTTAAATTTGTGAAATACAATCACCAAAAAGTAATAGCTACCTGGAATGTTTGTTGCAATTGCAAGCTCAACTCCAAACGTGATCTGCGAGCCTTGAGCAATTCCAAAAGATAATTCCATAGGCGTAGTACATTATCCTTGCGCTGACTAATCCTATCAATATCATGATAATTCTCAGCAGACAATTCCGATGCGACGGCAACGACAGCCTGGACACGTTCCTCATATGCAAGAATGTCAGTTTCAATAGCTTCGTGCTTCTTGGCAGCGGCTTCAACCTTGGTCAAATCGTCGCCGAAGTTGTCCTGAGATACTAGACGCTGGTTCTCGTTCAGCCATGTCTCACGCATAGACGCTTTACGGTTGAATCTAGCTGCAAGCTGCTCTAGTTTCTCCTGGCGAATCAATTCTTCACGTAAAGCCAATTCGCGTTCGTGCTCTGCCTTTTCAAGTCGGTCCCAAGCCTTGTTAATATCGGCAATCATCTTTCCCTCTTTGGGCGTGTAAACGCGCTGATTGTTTGCGCGCATCTTCGATTGCAACGTAAAGAGCAGAATCTCCAAATTTCCTTTCTCCACAAACTTGGGCGGCTTTTCCACAGTTCGGTATGCGCTGAACTGCATCAATTCCTGTTGTACACCCATAAGGCTATTGGCAAACGTGCGATTGCCCAAAGCTTGAATAGTGCTTTCGATCCAAGCGAGCAAGTCGCTGGTTAACGATTCGTATTCGTGTATCATTCGGTCATTCTCCATTGCAATACCCACCACCTTGCCAATACGCTTGCCTTGCACTGTCTCCTGCTTCATCTTGCTAAAGTAGTGATAGTATGTTACTACATATGTAATTATAGACTTCTCGTCTGGCTGTTCTACAAAGACGTCTTCGGCGTCCAGCAGTTTCGTTAGACCGAGTTTATCTTCAGCCACATTGAACGCGTTGTTCAAGTTGTGGATGGCGTTCGATTTAGTCAACTTGTCGAAGTGGATTAAATCAGGTCGGTGCTTATGAATAATAGCGTTGAATGCTAAACCGTCACGCCAAGATGTCGTAAAGTTGCGCACGTTAACGTTATGATAACCAGCAGTTTTCATCTGGCACCTTTGTTTAAACGTATAAATCGATTAGTTTTCCGAAATAATGAAGATCACTGAATGTTGTTGTACATACCAAAGTAACAGCGCATCTTTGGCTGATTTCGTTTCCTGGTTATCGGTCTCTTCGATCGTGATGTCTTGTATTTGGAAACGCAGGATAATGGTCCAGATCAGTCCAAGAGAGAGACGAGGATTCCCATCCACAATATCGTGAGAGCCCATGTTCTCCAAGTGGACACGCTGTTCCTTCAAAAACTGCAACGCTTTGTCGACATTCTCCAAACAGTGAATTCGCATCTTTCCCTTGGTTGGCCGAGGCAAACGCTCTCCTATAATTGCATCACCACACGTTAATAAACTAAGCTTATTTTATACCAATAGCATCATCACCTGAAAGCACCTCAAGTAGCTTGATAAGCTGCTTGCCATCGCGTAGATCTACATACAAATCGCCAATTCGTGAATTGACACGCACCAGATGAGAGTTCACCCATTTTTGAAAAGTTTTCTTCTGCACACTCTCACGCTCATCAGCAAGGGCCTTGATCCTGGACCGTTCGAATAACCTCGATGATGAATTGCCACCATCATACTCGTATTCCTCGACAATTTCCTGCTGCAAGCTCGGGTCCCACCGAGTCATGCTAATATCTGTCGTCATATTAGCGTCGTTTGCCTAGGCCTAGGCTTCCTGCAAAATCCAATTACATTTGTTTGAATCGAGGTTATAACTGGTCAACACCACAAGCACATATCCAAAACTTGTTGCTGAACGACGCAACGAAGGACACTCGGGATGCGAAGGATCAGGGGTACGCCGGCGTCTATTCGCTAGTCAAGCGATCGATAGTTGCGCGTTCTACACGTCGAAACGAATGCATGCAAGCAAGCGCAAGCGGCGACAATTGAGGGCCGGTGAGGGACTGGATCTAGAAAGGGTGGGCGACTGCCGTAAACTATTTGCGGCGGCGACGACGAATTGGCGAATGAGGAAATCGCGACCTCGCCAAATAATATTCCGCCACAGACAAGCGGTTGGCGCCTGTCGGTTACGTTACGTTGTTGGTTTCAAGCCAATTTAGGTCAAATTGATCTCATCTTTATAATGCGTAGAGACCTACAAAAAATATTTATCACCTAATATTTTTCGCTTAAGTAATTGCTCATTGTCCTAAACAATGAACCTCTATATGAAAGCCAGTGCTTGAACTTCACCTGCTGACTGCAAAATATCACCGGATATATGTGCGAGGGAACATGACGCTCTTTTCCGCTTATATTAACCACTTCTTAGTGCGTTGTGTCACGTAACTACGGAATATTCAACAGAGTAGAAAATAACTATGCTACGCCTTCTGCGTTTGCATCGTTGGTAGTGTAGCAGGTCAGAGCTGCCAGTGGCATTATTATTGTCATTTAGTTGTTGATGACACTGACTCAAACTGAATGAATGAACTATGATGTCATCTACATGAATATTTGATACTTGAGTTTTAAACTCTGAACTCTGCTAGAGTAGAATACAGTTTTAGTTCAATCAAATATTGCATTTGCACTGGTTTTCTTTTAACTACATACATATAAATTGGTTTAAAATAAAGTTTAAACTATTTTTTCTAAAAAGAAGCATAAAATTTGATGATCTCAAATAATTGGCATGAATAATTTGTTAATCCACAAACAACACATCACTAATTGCTAATCAAGGCTGATATAAACTAACTCACGGCACTGTTACGATAAAATAAATAACGACACTAACAATACATACTTATTACGTGTATGTTAATAATAGGTATTTCAGCCAATATTTTCGCGACCTTGGACACGTAATAAGTGTGATAATAATTCACAATTAGACGCTGATTGAAGAAATTACATAAATAATTAACAATGCGGCATTCGTGCCACTTCAATTTCACTCTTGTGCATTTTACACTGCATGAAATCGTAAGTGATTATTCGAGCTGTTACGCCATTTACTATGCGATCCGACCGCATTAAAACGTTCGTTCCTCAGCATTATTCATATTGTCTGGTATCAGTTTTCATAACAACACTATAAATATGTAATGAGCAAGCAAAACGTCCGTTGCATTTAATTAATAAAGCTATAAATAGATTAACATAATCAGTAAAATAATAACAAAAAGAATTGAAAATTATATCATTCAGTCCAAACACAAATTTACTTACAGTTGCTAATTAGCAAGCAAATTTTCTACTCAATATTTGTTTGTAATAATAAAAAAACTTGTTTATACGATGACATAATCATAGGTATGAAAACATTAGAAAAGAAATATGTACAATGCAACAAAGATTGCAATTTTACATCAAATCCGGTGATAATTCTTATCAAAACATATAAACACATCATCAGTGAGTAAGAAATAATGCTGTGGTTAGAAGTTTTCAGTAGATAAGAAATAATTCTACTTACTGCATGCTTTTTACTTTATTTACATTCAGTTTCGAGCATTTTTATTTATTTGAACCAAGGTCTGTCTGTTTTCTTTCTCAGCCACTACTGCTACAAGTGAATAATGACTCATCTCTCGTATACACTTATACCGTGTGTGTTATTAAGTCACTTTATAAAACAACTGCCTGTTAATGGCTGTCAAACGAAGGATCATCAATTGTTCCACCGAAAACCACTTGTATTATACCGTCTACAACTGATTACGTAAGCTTACAATACGGTAGCAATGCCAATGAAAGAAATGAAGCATCGAGTATAACTGAAAAGATTTAACCGTAACCTTTAGCATACATAATTAACCTAATTAATACTCATTCATTTTACCGTGCTATCAAACCCTTCGAAACAAAACGCAAATAAAACGATATGAAATAAGTGAATCCTCACATACAACGTGAATATCGGCTACGCGGCCAAATGTAATCGCAGGCTTCTAATGCTATTTATAGTGGTGATCCAATAAAAAATCATTTTTACCGAGAACCGGCTACAGCAGTGTCTATAATATACTCCTTAAAACATTGACCATATACTCAAACCAGAGGATTCCTGTAAATACAGATTGTGCTATACTAACACATTAAGCTCTTGCCAGAGCAATGCTCAATTACACTTGCACTACGTACTAGTGTTTCCCTTCAGAGTTCAACGCTCTGACATCATCGGCCATAGCCCTAATAACCCAGCCAGAGTATCAATTTTCTTCAAAAATTCTCACCGAACATTTATGCCAGTGTCATTTTATACATGATCTAATAGAAAATGACACCTACTTCTTGTAAAAAAAACTGTATCAAATAGAGATAATTCATTTACATTTCTCATGGACGTAAGACTCGGTATATTTGCACCCGATTTTCATAAAAATTCAAATAAAAATGTAAAAACTCATTGACGAGCCCTGTACTTTCGGCTCTCAGCCATGTTTAAAGGTCAGAGGATACGGCACTAGCGGAGTCGGCTCGATGAACACCATGTCAAATAGGCCGACTCGGTATACATTTTTCTTCGAATGTTCTATAAACGCAAGTGAAAACTACTTACCTAATATTGAATATCTCAGTAGATAATCCTACTGTCCGTCTAAAAACACTGGTTTTCCGTCACTACACTGTATTTATTCAGATTCATTCGTGTACACATTCACGCCCGACGACTACGACCTGCGTCCATGTTGGTTTTGTACTAAGCGGTGTACGGCGTTAACTGAGGGAATTCGTAAGCCAAAAGTCATTTTACTGCCATCTATGTGCCAACAATGAAATGATTGCACACACCCATACTGAAAATAGAATACATTTGATCAATTAATGCCAAACTTTGTATTTGATTACTGATAAAAAATAACAAATGGTTGTATAGGATTGAAAAACCATTTAATATACAAATTTTATCTTTATCATATATGTAATATTCAATCAAATATTTTTTGTTGGCTGTATTGTTATATACATTTGTAGAATCAAGTAGAATGATTACAGACTCATTAGGATTTGTTATTTTAAGGTAGAACAATACAAGCCAAGGTTAGTCATAGTTATCAGTATGCGTAGGGTGCAATCAGGTATGCGTTGATTGTGGAATAAACTAGGGCGCTGTATACAGTTCTCTAGAATAAACTATAATATAGTGGCAACAAAATACATATATATACTTATTTACAGTTTACAGAAAGTTTGTAGTTGAATATAAATTTTGCTTTTATATAGTATTTACTAAAGCACTGTTTTATGTTCAAAGTATGCAATTACATTTAATTACTTTATTTTTTTTACTATTTTAAATAAATGATAATATTTAAATGGATGTGTGCTTTGTGTGTTGTATGCAGTAAGCTCCGTTACACGATTAATGCTCACTTCCTTTTATTGTCTGCTACAACTAGAATAAATTCAGTTGTGCAGTGTACTGTGGTGCAGTGTGGTTCGGTTGGCCAAGTTGAGTGAACATTTCCACCTGTAAGCAGCAATTAAATGTCCTAAAATTATTTACTAATAACTTGATTGTAGATTAATTACACCGATGTGTTCAAAATAAATGAAAACAACCTAGGTTTTTCTGCAAGACAATCATTTTGCAAAAAGAGGTGCACCAAAAGAGTAAGGTCAACAATAACCTTGTATTTATACCATCACAGTATCAAGTAAGTATAAGTAATTACACAATCTAGATCTGCACATAGTCTGCATACTGCAAATGATTAATATTAACGATATTGCTTTAGATATAAAAGATTGAAAGTATATCTTTTGCAGTTGTGCTTGTTGCTATGTTGTACCTATTATATGCATATTCAACAGCTTTATAGCTGTTTATTGATGGATCAAAGTTCAGTTTATTGAATATGAAACTAGATGTTGTCATATGTGTAATGAGATGCACTTTCTTATAAATAACGTTTTGCAACTAAGTAGATAAATATAATTTGACACAATATTAATCTTGTTTTTTACATTCCAGAATGTCTGTAATTCGCTTTAGTCTCACTCGAGGAGTGAAATCAATGTACGCAATGAGCAATATTCATCATGCACAACAAAAAATTGTAAGTGAAAAACTAACAGTTTGATCAAAAGTAAACACAACATATTTCTAGGTGGTTTTAGTTATGGCCTCCCGCAATCTATCTACTATCCCTGTTACAAAAAACATGACTATTTTAACAAACGACCAAGCCAAAACCTTCGCTGACGTGAAACAGGATAAACCCTTGTGTATTATGCACACTTGGCTATTAGCAAAACCGAAACATATTCGAAAATTTGCGAATATTTATTTGGAAAAGAATTTCGATGTGTTGAATGTTCGCTGCACTCCATGGCAACAACTCTGGCCACGAGCAGCTAGTGGGACACAAATGATCGCACGTGAACTTTTGCAATTTCTGGAGAAGAATTTTACAAAAAGCCCTTTATACTTGCATGGCTTTTCTGTAGGGGCATATCTTTGGAGTGAATCCCTGGTTACAATGGCTACTGACATGGAGCGCTACCAGCCATTCATTAATCGGTTCGTGGCTCAAGTTTGGGATAGCGCTGCAGATATTAACGACATGCCAATCGGCGTTCCAAAGTCTTTGTTTCCACGTAACCCAGTGATGGAAAATGCAATGCGCAAGTATATCTTATATCACCTTAAGACCTTTGACAAAGTTGCAACTTGTCATTATATAAGAGCTAGTCAGATGTTCTATACGAACTTCATTCGTTGTCCCGCGCTATTTATGGTCAGTTCGTTTGACAAAATTGGACCAGTATCTTCGAATAAACGAGTTCGGGAAGCTTGGGAAGCTCGGGGCATAGACGTGTATTGGAAGGACTGGAATGACTCTCATCACGTGGGGCATTACCAAAAGTACAGTAAAGAGTATAAAGACTTGCTTGTCCAATTTCTAGATCAGGCGGACAATACTAAGGAGAGTAATAATAAGCAAATGCATGCTGAAATTGGCAAGTAGATTAAAGTTTGTGTGATATTGTGAATAATTTCTAACATGTAACCACATAGGTAATTAGATAAATTACCAATCCGTAACTATACTTAAAATAATAAATGTTTTTGGGATTGTGCCGGGCAGTTAAGGTTATAACTCTCTTGATGAATTTAAAAATATATTCTTAGATAACACACAATCTATATAAACAACCTTCGCGGAAGACTGGCTCATGTCTACGAGAAAACTGAGACTGAGAGGGGCTGCACAGGTTTTATAACCCAGAATTCAATAGATAGTGACTGCAGCTGGCCGGCAATACAAAATTTCCTCTATATTTCCCCAATACATTGTTACGCAAAATACATAATTATAGTTTTTGTATAAATATGTATAATTATAATAAAATATATATATTAACGGGAACTCATTTTAATTTATTTTACGTCTGATATCAATCTCAACCCATTCGAAAAGATAATCTGAATCGTTTTTAGTTAACTTTGGTTCCCGCTATAGATTTTTTTACCATAATAAAGAAATCATTTAAGTTACCATAATAAAGAAATCATTAAAATTGCGTGCTGGTATTTTTTTGTATGTACGTATGGATGTATATCCACCGTTGTTATGAGCTGCTATATAAATTGGTCTCGGCTTCGATATAACACTAGTGTGGATGTAGATTGCTCTATGGTGGGACCTCATTGGATTTACTTAAATTGTTCTGAATCACATTGTATTTTAACTAATTTATACTTGTTGGATCACGCAGGGAGCTCGTGGAACTTATTCCCCTCAAACCCTGAAGTGTGAATACATTCTTTTATAAATTAACCTCATTTTCAACAAAACCAAAACCAAGGTATGTAAAAATACATATTTTTGTAGCTATAACATATAGGTAAACTGCAATTGTTATGTTATTGTTTGATGTTTATGTTATTTTGATGTTATTAATGCAATTAACATAAACAATTTGTAGATAGTATTAGATAATTATCAATTAATATTTGTATTACAATGTAGAGAAATATACAATTTATGACCTAATTAGGACAAACTGTCTACGAGTATTAACACTATTGAACAATATTATAAAATAGAAAGTGTTTACTGATATGTTGAAACTGATCAAAGTTCAAATATAGTGCATTGCAAGGTTTGCATGATTGCTATAGATATGAAAAATTACATCCTCGTCTGTATGATACATACTGGCAAACTCATCAAATTAATGGTTGCGTTTAATAATATCTAAGACTTTACATATTTCAATAGCATCTAACAGTTTTCATTATTTCCATTTCAGAATGTCTGTGATACGATTTAGCTTTATGCAAGGTGCCAAGTCTATTTACGTCTTGAGGAATATTCACCAAATTGAACAAAAAACTGTAAGTATTTTTAATTTAATTAATTCGAAGGCTAATCTTTTTTTAGTTTGTAATGGTCATGGCTACCAGGAATCTAGCTTCTATCCCAATCACAAAGAACATTACCCTATTGACAAATGACCCAGCTAAAAACATGACCGAGGTGAAACAGGACAAACCTTTGTGTATCATGCACAGCTGGATGTTGGCACATCCTAAACATATTCAAAAGTTTGCTAAAATTTATTTGGATAAAAACTTTGACGTCCTAAATGTGCGGATAACACCATGGGCGCTTCTCTGGCCACGATCTGGTTCACAGGTTGTAGCACGGGAACTTTTGAATTTTCTCAGTTCGAACTTCATAAATAATCCTTTATATTTACACGGCTTCTCAGTTGGTGGATACGTTTGGAGTGAATCTCTTGTAGTAATGGCATCTGATATGCAACGTTATAAACCTTTTATTAATCGTTTCGTTGCTCAAGTTTGGGACAGCGCTGCAGATATAAACGATATTCCTACAGGCTTTCCTCAAGCCCTGTTTCCCAAGAATATTGCTATGCAAAATGCCATGCAGAAGTATCTCATTTATCATATGAAAGTTTTTGATAAAGTTGCGACTTGTCATTATATTAGAGGTAGTCAAATGTTTCATACCAATTTCATACGCTGTCCTGCGCTTTTCATGGTAAGCGCGCGTGATACCATTGGGCCAGTATCTTCAAACTTGAGAGTGAAGGAAGCTTGGGAGGCTCAAGGCATTAAAGTTTACTGGAAGGATTGGATAGATTCTGCACACGTTTGTCATTTCTTGAAATATAATAAGGAGTATAAAGAAGAGCTTGATCGATTTTTGGATGTAGCACAAGGCGCGAAACGGGAGGTTTCGGATATCAGGCTAGAAGCTAAGTTATAAGATATAGCTATAAGTTACAAGGTATTATGGATACACGTGTATTAATCTCATAAATAAAAACCGTTACAACAGGGATGTGATTAATCTAATGTTATTAATTGAATCAATTATTTTTTGTTACCATTTTCTTATAAAGTAGGTGTGTATTTAGAAATGGTAACTAACAAAAGCATTATTGTAAAAATTATGCAATAGAAATGGATGTTACTCAATGAAATGTAATCAATAGAAGCAATTGTTTTAAACAGCGCATTCATCAATTGAATGTAAATTTCATGGAATGAGATATCCAAGCACTTTACGTTATTGCAATAATTGATTTGGTTCAAAGTCCATTGAAACAATTTTGCGTGGAAATATCTATTCATCACAATTTCTAATTATTATAAAATATCAGTTGCGCTGATAATAGAATTGAAATTATTTAGATTTAAATCAATAAAATAGGCTTGAAATTATAGTTATACCGGTCGGATAACAGGACATTACAAAATGTGGAGTATAATTAGATTTTAATATACAGAACTTATATTTACCAATTATAATTTTTTGTCCTGGCATGAATAATGGACAACATCGCCATTTGGATATCGGACTAAAGCACTGTAAAATAATTTAAATGATTAAAAATTCATTCACAATCAATTGTCCAATAATCTTACCTCTGCTTTCCAAATCGTTTCTTACACACTGGACATATATTCATATCGGTAATCAAAATACTTTGACTCTCTAAATGTAACCGCATTTCCTGGCATTGCAAATGCTCGGCATAGAGTAAACTCTTTAACAATTGTGTACTTCTACGTTCTTTTAGAGTTTCGTGCATAGCAATCTGAAGAAATCTGTATATTCTCGATACCGGGATGTTTTCGGGTAGTACATCTAGGATGTCCAATGGATTAATATTCGAAGCATATTCTTCGAGTAATTGAAGAGCTGTTTCTAAATCTGGCTGAGCCGTTTTCGGGGATAAAATAATACCCGGCAAAGATAAACTGCAACTATTTGGATCTAACAAAAGTTTTATCAAGATGACATATACCATTTGTTCATCCCTCTTCTCAGAGTCATAGGTTTTATTGCAATAAGCTATAGCCTTGGGTACTTCTCCAAGTGCTCGCACGTAGATTGCTATAGCGTCTTGGTGTTTGCCTAATTTACCCAAAATAATTGCGCGCTCTTCCAATAAATTATCAGTTGGAAAATGTAATAAAACTGTCTCTGGTTTGTAATTGTTCGAATGCTCTAAAAACTGTAACAGCTTTTTTCGAGTTACAGCGGCCGTTGGATCATCCGATAGCGCCTTTTCACGGTATTTATGTATGAGAGAGTTGTGGAAAAGTGGATTTGTGTCTTCCCAAATATTAATAACATGTTCTAAGTAAGGAATCGCAAGAGTTATATGAGATTTCAGAAGATAGTCCAATACACGTGGTCGCGGTAAAGCTTCAACTTCAGCCAGATCTTCTGTGAAAATTTTAAGACCTTCTTCTGGCATTTTCTTTAGTACCCAATCTGCGTACTCCAAAATAAGACCCATGTCTTTATTCCCTAAATTTTGCAAATATTTCACTGTGCGATCTAAATTTTCCTCGCACTTTAGCAACTCTAATGCACGTCTGTGTTGTCCTTTAGTTTGATACAGAATAATGAGTTCGTTAGTTTTCTTAAACTTCTTTAATGTACGTTCTGCTTCGGCCAAGTGACAGTTATTCGAACGTAATAACGGCGCTATTAGGGCATCGTTGGTTTGTAAGTAGCATTTTAGAAGAGTAGTATCTATAATCTGCACATTATTTAGATTGGCCGTAGTGTTTTTGTTTTCTCGTGCTTCGTGAGCACAAATACGTCGCATTGATGTGAGGTATTCAATTAATGCAGTTAAACCTTCTTCCAATTCTTTGCCAGTTAGCTGATTAGCCAGCTCAACTTTAGCCTCATCTGCCTGTGGTGGCAATAAGTCGGGAAACAAACGAATAACGTGGTGTACATTGGTTCTTAGTTCTAGAAACTGTTTCATACTCTGGTGATATTTTTTCTGGTTGAATAGTTCATAAGCAAGCAGTGTTTGAATATCATGAATTATTTTCGCTTTTTCATCAGGCGTCTCATCAGATACATTCTAAAAATAAATATTTTAAGAAACAGTAAATCAAATTAGAATATAATATATTCTTACCGTAAGTTTTAATGCTAACTCAAACTGTTTGCTCTCTAACAAAAAAGCACGCTGTAACGGAATATCAACAGCACGTAAAAGCCACACTTGACTAATACTTGCAAGATAAATAACACCTTGCTGAGCTCTTGAAATAAATCGAACCTTATTTAAATCTGGAATGCTTTGAATTATATCTTTGGCTTCAATTGCAAGAACCTCCGCTGAATCGCCGATAAGTGCAATGCAATATGGTTCATCCCAAATGAGCGCATGTGGTATTCCAGACCATTTTAGTATCTTCGACTTTTCCGCTCCACCTTTATCGTTTACTAGGAAAGTTTGTTTATCGCGGACCATTGCAAATGTCGTTTCGGATGCTTTTATAACATATGGTTCGTTGGAGTGATTACTACTGGTAGGAAATAAATCATTCCACTTCTGCTTAAGCTGAATTAAAAACGTTAGTAATATGTTTCAATTTCAATACCTTCAGTTACCTCATAACAAGAGTACTCGTTCTTATTCCCAACACATATAGTATTTTGGCACCAAGCGATAGCTTTAGGTGTATCATTGATTGCAACGTCTTCTTCGAGTTGAATGAATTCTTTCTTTGCCCATACATAGAACTGAAGCTTTTTCTTGACATATACACATAAGCGATATATAGCTACTTCATCACCAGTCAATGTGACATGCTTGCTTGAGTCCAAAGTGAATATAGTGGCACCTCGAGTTCTGTCAAGAGTAAAAATGGTTGCAAAATTGGAAGTGTTAATATTATGTACTTGAATAAGATTATCAGTTAGGCTTATTAATGCATTATATTCTGGAATAACATCCAGCTGTTGTATTGCCTTCTTGCTGAATGTCTTATTCAAACGCATTAGCTGAATCTCTGGTTTTTCATCACTCATTGTTGATTTTACAATGTTGTACATAAGAAGTGATCCTTGTCGCGTACCAAGAAGTAAATATTCATCTTACATTTGGAAGAGGAAACAAATAATATATAAATATTGGCAATTTTTGTGTAAGAGTAAAAATATATTACCATACGATGTTATACACTCTAATTGTACACTTGAATGCTTCATAAGAAGCGAAAGTTTATAAGCCTCGTACATCTTGATAAGTTACTTTAAACTTCCTTAGATTTACATAGTTTTTCTACAAACAAATTTGTGTGTTTTGGACCTACAGTATATTGTAGGTTATTGAACAAAAAACAGCTGATGTTGTTATGACTCAAAGTTTACATTTTGTTTCAATGGTTGCATACGAGAAGATGGAGAATATAACTTATTTTGAATACAATTTTAAAACAATTAACTTAAAGTATTATTACCTAACTGATGGTTTTCATCCATTCCAAACTGAACAATCGCAATTAAGTAAGTACAAAGAATATTGAAGAGCATAAGAATAGAAGCTATTTCGTTCTCGAATAAACCTCCTACGGTAAAACTCGGAGAATGGTTTTGTGCCAGTGATTTTAAGTGTCTAACTGCATCAACAAATTGCTTATTAGGTTTGTCTTTTAACAACTCTTCTGAAATTATGATATTGCAAGTTGTAATTGTATGTTTACTTTCTTTTTTAACGCTACTGCAAACATTTACATACGAAATCCATTCAATAAGTCGTTGAAATACCACCCCATAATTAGCCAGGATTATTTCCTTATCAAAATTATATACTTTGCTATATAATATATCGTACATTTCGGCCAAATTATCACAAAATATCAATATGATCAACCATAGAAAATAGCTGCTGAATAAATGGTTAGTTAAACTCACCGATCTTATCAAGTTTGCTTGAACTTTTAACGAAATCATGACGAACTCATACTTTTTAGATTTATTTTTGTGTGATGCTATTATTACTTTATTAAGACTGCAAATATGTTCATTTATTTTGTAGAGAAGTCCATAGACCAACAAGGATCCCACAAAACCATAATAGTATATATACTTTCCAATGAAATTGATGTATAAACTTAATACAAATTCTGAGTCATAGGAATATATTGTTACCCATGTATAAAATGCACCAAAAGCAATATGTGCCAGGAGGAATTTCAAATGGCTCCATAATTGTCTTTGAGGTTGTGCAAACCTTTGTAGTATTCTATCATTTTTGTTGAATGTCTTCATTAATATTTTAAATGTTGAGTATTGTAAAACATTAGTTTTCATTATTACAGTAAGCAAGCATATGTGTTGAATAGTTGAACTTGTTATACTCACTACCATTATAAGTAACTTAAAATCGTATCCATGATAAATAAGATATATAACTAAAAAGTTCCCCAAATTGCTTGCCGCAAAATGTGAGAGAAGAATTCCCACGTGCAATATCAAAAATATTATTGCAGGTATAGATTTCTTTTTTTGTGTGTATAATGGAATTATTCCCAGTTTTTGGGGCCAACGTAGAAAGAAGTTCATAGTGGTTTGATATGAATACAAGTTAGGGTATATTTGTTTGATGTTAACAATAGTTAGTCACGTCAAGGAAAACAGTAGGTATTGAGGTTGGTATTTATTTTAAGGTAATTCCAATATAAATATTTAATTTATGAGAATTGTTTTTTTGAGAATACTTTCAATATTACATTGTATTAATAAGTAATACGTAAATATAGTGTATTATTTAAGATATCAACAAATGCATAATGTAAACATTAAAACTTATCAATCAAACTTGTCATTTAATGAAAAACTATTTATGAATTATATCAACAAGTAAAACCAATCAGTTCTTTCAAAATGAATTACTATATAGCTTGGCCTCAAATACTTGGTATTATCCCAACCAATGAACCAAGCCGAATAAGATTGCTTTTTGCAAAAATATTTACCTTATTTCACGTTACAATGAGTTTGATTTATTTATACATTGCAAATGAATCTGTTCTGAAAAGTTTGGTGCTGCATTGGAATGAATGGAAAACGTCCAATTTGTTGAAAATCTTAAAGCCAATATCTGAAATAATATATTTCTCAAACGTTTTATTGAAATTTAATATAACATACTATAATAAATACCACTCAATGTTACAAAACTTTATAGAAATTGATCAACTTCTAAAATACTTATTAAGCAGTTTAAACATTCGGTTTGGCACGCTGATAAATGTGCAGTTTTGCGGTGCACATGCAGCTTTTATAGCCTTTTATATTTGGTCAGTGTATTATTATTATTTTAGTCATACTACATTTTATACTTTATATATTGTATGGGATTTTTATATCCATTATTGTGAGTTATTAGTGGGGCTTTTAGTTTATGGATTGTTACATAAAACTCGCGCCCAGGTTTGTCTATTGAATAAAATTCTTTCAACAAAGTCACTCTTGCAATGTTCCAAGCAAAATAATTACGCTCATGAAAAGTTATTTATATATTGTTTGAAATTTAAACAATTATCAATTTCTATCAATTGTGCTTTCAACTCTTTGATTAGCTTTTATTTTCTATGGTTAATTATTTTAATATTCAGCGATATTTTAATGGATATTTATGCAGCATTATACCATATAAGTTTTGATTATAATATTATGTATGGAATTTTGGTACAACGAATAGTAAGTAGCAAAAGAGTTAATAATTTTTGTAATTCTAATTTAACTCTAATTTATTTTTAGTTCATTTGGACCATTTTTTTAAAATTCTGCTGTGAAATTAATGAAGAATGGAAATCTACAAGTCGAATTTGCAACAAAATCATTTTACGAGAATACAAGAAAGCTGGAAAGCGCTGGAATAAGAAATTAATAATAATTGTAGAACATATAAAAACGTTAACACAGCAACATCCACCAAAGTTTACAGCTGGTGGTCTTTTTGAAAACCGCACCTCCTCAATATTAATGCTTTTTAACATATTTATCACTTACATAATTGTAACTGTACAATTTGCTATCGATGATCAACAACAAGTCAAGTAGGTGGTTAATTAATGACTCATAAATTAAATACAACCATATAGTGCACGCATATAAGAATAACAGATCAATAATGCTTATACATAGTTATTCACACTAAACTTGGCCTGCAATTTGTAATTCAAAGAGTTTAACATGGTTAATATATTTATACTAAGCGCGCAATTAGTGGGTCTTGTACCCCTGAATCGCTTTTTATTGCATTCCACGCCGCCGAAAATTGTATACACTCAAGTGATTTTTCTCTGCACGTTGACTTTAACGTGTACTGGAATAATGTGGTATTATATTCACAAGTTTTACCAAACACATGAAATAATTGCGCAATTAATTATGAGTTGCACTGGGTGTAGTTTCTCGTGCATCACAATTCTAAACGCAATTTTGCGTATAAATATTTTTCAACGCACGACTTACCTGAAAATGCATAATTTGTTGAAGCACCTCGAGTACTCCGTAAAGTCTCGATATATTTACGTCCATGGAAGTGAATATTTAAAACTTAAATTTTACTGCTGGCATCTGATTGTGGTGGGATATATCATTTCAGAAATTATTAATGAAAGAGTATATTTAAAACAATTAACGTATGGATATTTGATATACTATACATCAGAAGTAAACTTTTTAAACTGGATTTATCTTGATGATATCCATAGACAGTTTAAAATATTGAATGGTTACATTATAAGCTATACAAATAGAAAAGTAAAACTGAATTTCAAGGATGAAATCAGTTTTTGTCGAAAAATTCACTTATCACTTGTGAAACTGTGTTATTATTACAATACTTTGTTTGGATTTCAACTGTTTATGGCTGCGATCAGTGCGTTGTTATTACTTTTAGCAACTTTGCACGAGTTTATAAAATTTGGGTTTGCATTGGATCTTAATAATATAAACTTATTAGTAATGATTTATATTCCTCTGGTATACCATTTCAATGATTTTAGTAAATTTAAGTTTAATTATGGTAAATGTTTTAGCATCAATTTTATGTCATCATTAAGAAATGTAATGACATATCAAATGAAAACAATAAGACCAGTTATCTAACATACGATATGGCGCTGAATGTTAACTATTCTAAAACTCACAAAGAATTGAAATCTTTTTCCGCACAATTGATGGGAAATTCAGTAGCTATTAATGCTGCTGGTTTTTTTAAAATGGATTTTTCTACGCTTTTCGTATTTCTACAATTAGTTGTTACATATGTTATTGTAGTTGTGCAATCTGGTTCTACCAATCCTGACAAAAGCAAACTTTATACTGAACAAGCTATGATTTATCACACAAACAATGAAGTGAATTCTTAATTTCTATGATTAAATCTACATTTAAAGTGTGTTTATTATCTAATAAATAATTTGATTAAAATGATTAATAGTATTTTGAAATTATAATTAAGAATATTTTACTTGTTAATAGAATATTTAGCAAAGGATAACAAACGGCACTGTATCATTTCCACCTTTATTTAAAGCCACCAAAGAAGGACATTTTCTCAAAGCAATATCAGAAATATTATTTCTCTGCGATTCTATTGTTTTATTATGCTCACTGGGCGTTTATTAAGACTCTTTGTCTTAGCAGTGATTTCAAGTGTGGCGACCCAGTGCGATTTTAATTGTGGCGGTCCTAGCAAATGGTCTAAGTAACCTACACAATGTCGGCCCCCTGAAAGTGGCTGCACAGTCTGAACACCCAAAAGTCCGGCACTGACAGCACCTCTTCAACCACACACCAGTGAGCTTAATTCGCGCCCGGCTCACAGCACCTTTTTTGCGCTCGGGGCACAATACCTTTTTATCGCCCTACATTCAAAACCATATAAACAATTTTTAAAGCCCTTTTCTGAGTAGCGCCCGAGGCATGATTACCCACTTGCACCCCCTCTCTACGCCTGTGTTTACCACTTATATAATTGTAACTGTACAATTTGCTATTGATGATCAACAAGAACACATGTAAGTGGCAATTAGTGACTCATAAATTAAATACAATCATACAGTGCACGCATATAAGAATAACAGATCAATAATGCTTATAGTTATTCACACTAAACTTGACCTGCAATTGTTAATTCAAAACGCGTAACATGGTTAATATATTTATACTAAGCGCGCAATTGATTGGTCTTGTACCTCTGAAGCGCTTTTTATTGCATTCCAAGCCGCCAAAAATTTTAATCGTTCAAGTAATTTCTCTTTACACATTGACTTTAGCATGCACTGGCCTCAGGTTGTATTACACACACCAGTTTTACAAAAAACATAGAATAATTGCACAATTAATTATGAGTTGCACTGGGTGTAGTTTCTCGTGCATTACTATTCTAAACGCAATTTTGCGTATAAATTATTTTCAACGCACAACTTATCTGAAAATGCATAAATTGTTGAAGCACGTCGCCTACTCGCTAAAGTCTCGATATATTTACGTTGATGGAAATGAATATTTAAAACTTAAATTTTACTGTTGGCATTTGGTTGTGGTAGGATATATTAGTGCAGAAATTATGTACGAAAGACTATATTTAAAACAATTAATCTATGGATATTTGATATACTATACATCAGAAGTGAACTTTTTAACCTGGATTTATCTGGATGATATCTATAGACAGTTTAGAATCTTGAATGATTATATTAAAAGCTGTTCAAATAAGAAAGTAAAACTGAATTTCAAGGATGACATCAGTTTTTGTAGAAAAATTCACATATCACTTGTGAAACTATGTTATTATTACAATACTTTGTTTGGATTTCAACTGTTTATGGCTGCGATCAGTGCGTTGTTATTACTTTTAACAACTTTGCACGAATTTATAAAATTTGGGTTTGATTTGGATCTTAATAATATAATATTATTAATAATGATATATATACCTGTGGTATACCATTTCAATGATTTGATTAAATTTAAATTTAATTATTGTAAATGTTTTAGCATCAATTTTATATCATTATTAAGAAATGTAATGACATATCAAATGAAAACAATAAGACCATTTATCTAACATATGATATTGCACTGAATGTTAACTGTGCCAAAAGTCAGAAAGAATTGAAATCTTTTTCTGCACAATTGATGGGAAATACAGTAGCTATTAATGCTGCTGGTTTTTTTAAAATGGATTTTTCTACGCTTTTCGTATTTCTACAATTAGTCGTTACATATGTTATTGTCGTAGTGCAATCTGGTTCTACCAACCCTGACAAAAGCAAACTTTATACTGAGCAAGCTGTGATTTATCATACAAACAATGAAATGAACTTCTAATTTGACAACCTAATTTCTATCATAACATAGTTAATCTAAATTTAAAGCGTGTATATTACCAATAATTAATTTGATTGAAGATAGTAAATTTAAAGTAATTAATACCAGTTTGAGAATTAAAGTAACTATAATTATTTCCCTTGTGAATGTTGTATTTAAAGTTTTGGTTTTTACAGAATTTTTAGTAAGAAGAACAGTGTTGTGGTATCATTTCTAAGCATTATTTGAAGATACAAAAGAAGGGCATTTTCTCAGATCTGAGTTGTTCAGTTGCAACGTACTACAATATTAGGGGCATTTATTGTTGTATATGTAACATTCATACATATTAACTATATATCTTAGACACACAAACATAATATTTAAATAAATAATGCTTATTATACTCAAAAATTACTAAATTCTATTTCCAACATAAAATTAAACTTATGCACTTATATATAAGATGTTTTCATGTTTTCAATATTTAAATATCAATAAACAATATTTATAGTTTACTTTGTTATATATATATTGTTGGTAAAAAAGATTAATATTGCAACACACAGTTTTAAATAAATTTTATTTTGGCTTCATGATGTTTTATATATTTGATTTATGATTTGATTTATATGTTTTATAATATTTGATTCGTGAGTCATCTATGAATATATAATTTGTTTATCTTATTTAATTATTAGCAGGTACTGTTCTGTATTCAGTTTGGCTCTTCAATGTTCCCTTTTGTGTATTCATTCCTTTTTCTGACTTGTTTAATTTTAACATAAACTACAATACTTGCTAAAATAATCATGACTAACGTGAGACCAAGAACTGTGACAATAATATTAACCGGCTTCAAAACTTCATCAAATACAACAAAAGTGCGATCATCCACGTCTTGCCAGTTTGTCCATGTACCATTCCAGTACTTAGGGTTGGCTTTCGGATCACTTGGAACATTAATGGGCGAACGCACAGTCTTTTTGATTCTCAACAACGTCTCCTCAAGGTTAATGAGCATTAGTGGACGAGTATTAGCAAGATTAATCCTTTCACAAGGATCTTCTCGTATGTTAAATAGACAAGGCGATACTAACGGATCACACTTATGAGCCTCAGCCTCTTCTTCACTGACTGGCGGACATTTAATAATTGCTTGTTGTCTCAAATTTTGAACAGTTTCCAGCGTTAAAAGTTTATTTGCTGGAGTAATTCCTTCTTGCATTTGCCTGTACGTGCTTAAGCCATTCAAGGCAATAGCTGTTTTTGAATTAAGAACTTGACGTGGAGTAAAAACATAATGAGAAGCATTTCCGCTAGATCCATACCACACATCCGTGCGGTATTTGGTTGTACGATAAATATACTTCCAGTCGCCTTGACGAATTGCTGCATAGTTCATAATATCATCAATATTGTACACAAAATCTTTGCGAGGTGTGGGTGCTTCTTCAGATATTGTTTTCCATTGATTTTTACCATCAATGCCTTTTAGCTCAGTTGTGTTTATTCCCGCCGCAGAGAGAAACGTAGGCAACCAGTCGGAGATATGCATCATCTCATTAGATACTCTCTGAGGCTTTTTGATCAAAGGACTCCAGATGGCAGCTGCACATCTCATGCCTCCTTCCCACGGCGAATTCTTCAACTAAAAAGAGGAGATATAAAAAAGTCAAAACAAGTGTATACCCCTTTTAAGTTACCCCTCTTAAAGGATAATTGGATCCATAATTTCCATGAATCCCAAATGATTTAGCACCATTATCTGACATGAAAAGGATAATAGAGTTCTCCAGCATGTGCTTTTCTCTTAAAGCAGTTACCACCTCACCCACACTTTGGTCTAACAACGAAACCATGGCTAGAAAAATGTATTCAGTTGCAAGTATGTATGTATTTGTAGATAAATGTGGGACTTGCCTGCGTAAACACGTCTGTTTGGATCTTCTATATGTGAAAATTTGGCGATTTCTTCATCAGGAGCTTGCATTGGATTATCATCATTACCAGAATGTGGTGCGAGGTGAGCAAGATACATAAACATTGGGTCAGAGGTGTCATGCTCTTTGATAATTTTCACAGCCTCTTGAGTAAACAGCGTGGTTGAATACTGTCCTTGGGCTGACCAATCCACAGATAAATTTCTTCTCATGTCATAACCAAGTTCTTCTGTAAACTAAAATTCACTCACAAATATTAATTCATTGTTTAAGTCATCAGTGGGTAAGAGTACCGTTGCATGAACCATGTGACTATAATAATCCTGCAGTCCCTGCCAATATCCAAAGTGTGTATCGAAACCACGATATGTAGGAGTGTAAATCTTCTTATAAAATCCGAGATGCCATTTTCCAATCGCGTGAGTTTTGTATCCATGTTTTTTGAGGTGTTGTGGTAAAAGAGTTTCGTTTATAGGCAACCCCCATGGCTCGGGTTCCATTATAACCATATGTTGCATACCTAGTTATAAGAGCATGAGACTAATTATTGATTTGTATTGCCGGAAATGCATGAGTCTGCATTGTGACAATCGATAAGGATAAAAAGTGGAAGAACTGACTAAAGTTATCAGAGCGTGGTAAGCGGAAAAGTGGAAAACATGCAAATCCTCACGTTTCAGCGAATTTTAATCGTCACTTCATTTTTCATTTTTGCTTCTACTTGACTCCTAACTGAAAGTAGTCAGAACGCGGGAGGCATGGCAGAGAGATGCGAGATGTGAGTCACTCACCTAAATGTATGGGATATTTGCCGGTGAGGAAGGCGGCTCTCGACGGGGTACACAGTGCTTGAGTGTAATGAGAATTGAGGATGACTCCGTTATAGGCCAATGCGTCGATGTTTGGCGTTGGTATCTCGTTACTGCCGTGGAAACTCACGTCGTTGAATCCCTGATATGTAAATAAGTTGCTAAACTTCTTTCACTCAAAGAGAAAACAAAACACTGACACTGAGTGGACTTCCTGATCAACCAGGAATCGCAATATTATCTGATATTAATGTTTATTCCGTCTTAAGGTAATTCCGCAAATGAGTGTTTTAATTACTGGTTAACGAACGATTATTTTAATTACCATTTGCTTAAATACGCGAAAGACAGGGAAAACCAAATTAGACTAACCTTCACAGAGAATAATAATATCATATATAGAAAAAATAGTTCAGTAGTATTGACCTTTCATGCAAATATTACAAATATCTACATAAAACAAAAAAGAATTACTTATTAGTGAATTATTTAAAACGGAAATCGTGTAATTAATGAAGGAAACTGCAAATTATAGCTTTCGAGTGGTTAGATGCACGTCTTAAATCTTATCTGACTGCGCATTATTGTCTGGTTACACATGGATGTCTCAAGTCCTGCGAGCTGCCAGCCAACGAGATTGAATCAGTGAATTGTGTTGGCATAAACAGGCAATAATATGGTAATTATCGAATGAGCATTAGGCCTTAATTATGCTTATAAATCTCTCACCAAATCGTCAGCGATGATCACAATTATGTTCGGCTTGCTGCTGCTGGCGGATGATCTTCCAATGCCAGCAAACAATAGCATGCATAGTTTTAACAGGAAATACATTTTCTTTTCGCCTCGTATATTTACGCCTACGCGTTACCAAAGAAAACCCGTAAACAATGATTTGAATATTCAAATAATACTAATTTTCGACTTAATCAAACGCACTGATAATTTGATAATACCGACGCCACAAATGCACCACGAATGATTGTTATTTACCAATCACGGGGGGATTAGTTGTCGATAACTGCAGGTGAATTAAAATTGCTAATAGATTTGAGTGGGGCGCCCGATTTGCACTACAAATGCTTTGAACGAGCACAATTTGTCAACGAGTGACTATAATATAATCATTACAGTACTATAATAATTGTGAGTGAATGTTTGAATAAAAAATGCTAAGAGATTGAATGTGTTCCAACATTCTTATCTATTATATTGTATGTATGTTGTTACAAACTGTGTGTTCTTTGTGTTCTTTGGTAATATTTATTTTTTTAAATGTATTATTTATTCAAACATTAACTGGGTAACACCAATACAAAATGCTACCTTTTCCATTGTACTGTACACATGACTTTATATAATAATGCACTGCATTTGAATAAAAATCTGTAATATTCAAGTCTCGTGTTTAACATTGAAACTTACATTACGCGTGTGATTAGCATGCATTTAATTAAGAATGTCTTTACTGATTGCTGAGCATTATTCAAGGAGATTATTTAATCTTTATCTTATAGCTGGTAATTGATTAATGAATGTATTTATTATGTTCTTTGCGATTATATGACAAGTATTGCTAAGTATCCAAAACAAAGGTCAATTGATTTGAATGCTTGAACTAATTAATGGCTAATTAATTTAATACATACGTACCTAATTACCCAATTTTATTCGCATCCTAGTGCGTTCTTGGAGAGAAAAAACACAATTGCATCACTCCGACGCCGACAAGAATCAAGTCTTATTGTTCTCGATCCATCCAGTTGCCTACAAGAACACGTTTCATTAACAAACACACCAATTAAATTTGCTTCGCATTCGCTGCTGCTGCTGTGACCTGACGTAACCTTGACGAAATGTATGCATTTAATATTTGCGTAAAATTCAATTGTAATTAACTCTTGTTTGTTTCATATCCGCGTCACACGAATGACCACCGACGTTAAGAAACGAGTTTCACGCTTGCAAATGAATTCGACATGAAGAATTTTCTTAAGACTTAAGTGCATTTATATTTGCTGTCCATGAGGGTTTAATCGAAATATTATTTATGATTTCTTATGATTTCTTGTTAGCCAAGACTAAAAGTTAGGACCTTGTTAATCTAAATTGCATTGAAAGCAAAAATCGTCTAGGTATCTGAAAGGTCGAATCGATATAAAGTTTTCTCACAACTTCTCGTTACATTAACACTTACTTAATTATGCTAATTATATTTATTGCTCGATTATGTATTAAACTGTACAAATTGCACAAATCTTGAAGTTGTGTCTCGAGCGTGGGCAAATTTTAATTAATTTTCTTTTTTTCTGTAAATTCATGAACCGAACTCAAAATATTCATTGCCACCTTATGTAATAAAACTTTTCATTGTCTCTTCGATGTGTTTTCCAAGTTTTCTTAATTAATAACGAATCTAATTAGCTATAAGTAATTACCTCGTAGAATAAATTTGCCATTTAAAAGCTGTTTAAGATCGTATGTAAAAAATAAGCCAGACTTGAAACTACCAACGACTTTGTTCTTAAATGATCTAAATCAGGTAAAATATGTCTGATATCTTCGACACACGTGTGTTTAATTGTTAAATTCTTAATAAGTGTGTGGTTATAAACGCAAATTTCTGTTGAAATTGGAATATACATACAGACTTATGTATATATGTAGCTGGCAGCAAGCAGGTGGGAACGAACGGATGAGAACATTTAATACAAACGAAACGAAATTGATGATTTATCTACGGTGAGTATAAATGCGAGACGAATTCGCGTTCATCTTTAGTCACCTTGCATACGGGAGCTCAATGCGCAACAAAACAACACAACACCGTCAACAGCAATTAAAAGAAATAATACAAATACGTATAATAATAATAACAGTTACTACAAGAGACTGAAACGAACGACAGAAAAGTGCAGACTTTTGAAAGAGACTTAATATTGTTAAGTTGTAGTTGCAGTTGCTGTGAAAATGTTGAAATTTAATTTATTTGTGTGTGCCACACTTATTACATGGAATAGTTGTTATTTTTATGCATTGGGTGCTCCACATATTATTTTGATTGTTGTTGATGATTTGGTAAGTACTTAATATGTTATTAATATTCTTAAAAACCATAATATTTGCATTTTTCGATACTTATTTATTACCAAAATTAATTATTTTTTAGCTAAAAATTAATAGACTTTATGGTTACCTAATTTTAATAAATAATTTATTAATTAACAATAAAATGTATGTAATTAAGATGTGAATTGAAGAAACTCATGCTTATGCAACGTTCAATCACGTCAGGTGAAGCCAAATAAGTTGTTTACATATTATTGTAACCGCAAGCTGGTGAGTTTATGAAATGTAAAGAAAAACGCGAGTAATGAAGGAATGTCTCAATTAAAAACATAAAAATACGATGACATTGAGCGCGTGTTCCTTGTCCATATTAGTCATTGTCGCAGTTCAGTCAGAGTTGAGATTGGATTTGCGGCGTTCGCGTTGGATGTAAACACCTTGTATGGCTAGAATAACGAGATCGTGATTACGTTCGAATGAAGGCAATGATTAACAGCAACAGCAACGCGCACACGATAGAGCTGATTGCCGATGACAAGTACATACGCTACTGGGATAGCGCAGCGCGTATGATCTGATCGCATTGCTCTTGCAGGGCTGGAACGACGTCGGCTTCCACGGAAGTAATCAGATCCCAACGCCGAACATCGATGCGCTGGCATACAACGGCATCATCTTCAACAGCCACTACACGCAATCGACGGGCACGCCGACACGCACCGCGCTCCTCACTGGCAAATATCCGATGCGATTAGGTATGCAAGTTTTTCCACTTACCGTCGATTAAAAATCCGCATCGCATCACGGGCGAAGTCAGAGCAAGTCAAGCATTAAGATGAAATAAATTGTCAAAGCGTCTTCGCGTCTCCCCCGTCGCATCTTTGTCAAAAAAGCGTAATAAATCAAGCAGAAAACCGGAAAGATAAACAGGTTGCGTTCATTTACATTTCATTGAACTGTGATTGCAAATCAATTCATCAAAGACATCCTACTCTTAAAAAGTCACAAACAACTTGCTATATACCTACATAGATGTTGATGGATAAATGGAAATTTTTCAAGGTCCCACTAAAACCTGTGTCAGTTATTTGCTGTCTATGAATATGTAGTCTTTGAATTTGAAATTGTAATTTTAGGCATGCATGGTCCTCCTTACAAACCCGGGCAGGACTCTACTCTCCCTGAAGGAAAACTACTCCCTGAGTATTTAAAAGTAAGTCGATGAGGAAAAGCAGGACTTTGTATCAACGCAACTCACATGGGATGTTTGCAGGAATTGGGGTACGAAACGCACTTAGTGGGTAAGTGGAACCTGGGTTACTCGCGATGGAATGCTACGCCGACATATCGCGGCTTCGATCACCACTTGGGCTTCCTGAACGGCTTCGTCAGCTACTACGACTACCTCAACACGCAGAAGGTATACGAAGCATATTCATCTCACTGAACGAACGAATGAACGTGTGAAGCGGCCTCAAAGAGTGCTTAGGGAACGCGTGTCCCTGAATTTTAACGCAATGAGTTCAACGCTTAATTAACTCAAAAATTAACACATTTTCGTTTTGCTGGTTGCGCATTTTACGACAGCAAAGATTTGCATTGATAATTAGATTTTATACTTATATTCACATTGGCGAATAACGCAAAGATCACACACAAACAACGTTTATTGCTTGGCTTATCCTTTAATCTCATGTATAAAACATAAGCGACCATTTGTAAAATCGTAGGTTGATGGAAAAGATTACACGGGATTTGATCTGCGCCGAGATACGGAGCCGGCCTGGGATCTGGCTGGACAATACGCCACCGATGTGTTCACCGACTACGCTGTGCAAACCATCGAAAAAAGTGACCCGACGGGTGCAAAGCCGCTTTTCCTCATGATGTCCCATCTTGGCGTCCATACAGGCAACACTGGCAAACGTCTAGAAGCCCCACAAGAAACAATCAACAAGTTCAGACACATCCCCGACTCTAACCGAAGAACATATGCAGGTGGGAGCTGAATCTGTGCTTTGTAACTGTCACTTTATCTCTTGTCTAATCATCTATTAGCGATGGTTGCAAAGTTGGACGAATCCGTTGGAGCCGTAACAAAAGCTTTGGCAGCGAAAAATATCCTCGATAACAGCGTGATTGTTTTCCTGAGTGATAACGGAGCGCCAACGACAGGCCCGGCTCACAATTGGGGCTCAAACTATCCGTTACGTGGTATAAAATCAACACTCTTTGAAGGTGGCATACGCAGTGTAGCTTTTGCATGGAGTCCACTCTTTGTCCAGGCTGGAAGAGTTTCATTGGAGTTGATGCATGTGACAGATTGGTTGCCTACCCTTTTCACTGCGGCTGGAGGTGACCTCGGTCTCCTGGAACCAGAGCTTGATGGTGTGGATCAATGGAGTAGCTTACAATACGATCTTCCGTCGCCCCGAGATGACATTCTTATCAACATCGATGAAATCACACGCAATGCAGCGCTGAGATTCAATAACTGGAAGTTGATTGTTGGAACCACAAATGGGGGTACTTTTGACTCGTATTTTGGTGATTCGGGGAAGCGGAATATTGAAGAACAAGGGTACAATACCTCGGCAGTTTTTGACAGCGATGCAGGAAACGCACTGCGAAAAGCTTCGTACCCTCCCTTGTCAGAAGTCGAATACGGAGCGCTGCGACGACAGGCGACTGTAAAGTGCTTGAGTCCTAAGGCGAAAAAGACGCCTTGTACACCAGCCAGTAAGTGTTTGTTTTTGCATTAATTTATTATATAAGACTCCTCATAAATATTAATTGTTGCATTGTGTAGATGGAGAAGTGTGTCTGTTTGATATTCGGATAGATCCTTGCGAAGAGAATAACCTGGCGACGTTCTTGCCGAGTGTCGTTCGTCGAATGAAACGAGCCATGGTTGACTATCGCGCAGGTTTAGTCCCGCAACAGGAACAACACGTGGATATTGAAAGAGCAAACCCAGAACTTTTCCAATTCACGTGGAACCCATGGCTAGACTGCGCTGACCTGACGTGTAAAGCTCCCTGATTGAATATTTATTTCTAATTATTGTAAAAGTCGCTTTACCAATGCTATAATAAATATATTTGTAATAATTTAAAACATATTCATTATTTTACAATCTACTAGCATAACAAGAACTGAAAACAATGAAGTGCGAGTTCAAGTGAACAAAAAAAAAGAAAGCTCATAAAACGTAAAGAGATTTAAATACAGCTGACGCAGGATGACGGGGCGTCGAGTATCATTCAGCGACGACACTTGGGTAAAAATCCTTCGAGGGCGATATCGACGCGCAGGAGACGTTTGCGTTTTACCTTTGATTTTTGCCATCACACACTTGAACGTATTCACTTTTACCCACGGTGCACTGCAGTTATTGGCACATTGGAGGAGACTCCAGGAAGAGAAAGACAATGTTCAAGGCTTGCTATGTGACAAATGCGAGGCATGTTAAACATGTCAAACACAATTTTTCAATTCCATCTCCTTGGGCTGAACTAAACCGAAGTGAAAACTTTCGAGAAAGAAAAATGCAAAACAATAAAAGAAAGAAAACAATTTTTGGTAATACAAATCCAGAACGTGGGACGCAAAAAAGTGTAATTGAATTTCCAAAGTTAGCTTAAACTGATCCAGGAAACTTTAAATTGGCAGAAATCTGCAGCAGGAGCAATTGATTTAAAGCATGTTTTTCATGTTTGATTAGCATTGCATGCAGTAGAACAATGCGGTTGGAACGTCAGTACGCATTAGGATACAGTTACACCTCAGTAAACTGTAAAGATTATTTGACAAGCGTGAATATTCATCTCCATCTCGAGTAGGATTATTACAGAAGAGTTAACACAATACACTCAAAAATGACGAGTGAAAAAAGAGTTTTCATTCAAGTCCTAATTAACAAAATTTAATTAATACCATTTTGTGAAGCATGAATGTATGATATTCGCCCAAAGCTTAGGTTCTTGCAAGCTTTACTGAGACATTCTTGAAACACTGCGCTTGCAGGAACTAATTATCAACATAATCATAACGTCAACGAGCTCCCAGCGAGTAATGTATAACCTAACCAGGCGTATGTAAGACTGGCGTGAGGATAAAGTTTGAACACATGTGAAGCCAATGTTGTACAATGTCTATCAGCAATTTAATATGAGATTACGTCCAGTTCAATGCGCAATTCTTTCAAAGTATTAAAAGATTGCGCCAGCAAATACCTACTTTCATAAAACTTTGCAATTTCTGTGTTGATTTATCAGCAAAATTCCTTGAAATATGATCATGACAATTAATAAATAAATGAATCAACTATGCAAGTATCTAATGTAATTATTGATTATACTAATTGTTTCCTGTTTAATTGCGTTTGTGTGATTTCCTTGAATTCAAATTATCAAATGTCAACGATTCAACTGATTTAAGCCTAGTTGTGAGTCTCTTTATTGCATATACTCGTACTCGTGACAGCTTGCTGAGATTTAAATACCGTTCAGCGGAATCCTTCGGCGCTCGACCGTCGCCGTCGTGCGCGTCGCGACGCTTACATCGTGTCAGTAGCGCGTAGCGAACGGTCGAGTTGCATTCGGAAATACCCCGAAGACACCAAAGACAAGTTGATCTCTCTAGGTGAAAACTTGAAGTGAAGTGATTTAAGTGAGATTATACCTATTCATTCATTGGTAAGTTTTTTGTGATAGCAAATAACTTTTATCTCTCCAAGATACAATGCACAAAAAGGGACGAAACTTAAATTAGTTTCATGTCACTCACACGCAAATAGGGTGAAATTCTATTAACAAGTAATGGAGATGGAGTTAACTTGCATTAAATTTTTTACAAACTTCTAAATTTATTTGGTCTGTCATCTACATAAATCCTTCAATCACATCACAGGAAGTACACGGTGAAATCGCTTTAATCACATAAATAAACACACTTTGTAGGCGGTAATAAAACCACTCACCAAACGCACTTTCAAGTAGGTTTATGGGCTTCGAAATTTTGTTGTCGAATCGCTCTGAATGATCAAGGCGTAAAAAGATAAGGATATTTCAACATGCACGTAGATTGAAATGTAATTAAAGTGTACACTAGGAGGAATTAAACTGATATTGCGGCTCACGAGCCAGCGAGCAAAGATAGAGTCGGTTGTAATTGTAATGATGTCGCCTGTATGACTTTCGGCGGCGGCGGCGGGCCGCAGCCCCCGGTTTAATTTGATTCACTGCGATTAAGCGCCATGCCCAGTGCTCACTAATAGCATAACTGATTTTGACGTGAATGTATTCATCTTGGCAATGCAATTTAAAAACGTTCTTCGTCAATGTTTGAAGAATAGATAATAATTAAAGATTCAAAGCAAATTAATTACTTGCCTCCGCTAGCTTGATTTTTTTAAAAGAAATGGTTTAGGGAGAGATAACGAAGCATTGATTAAACCTTTCTTCCCGGTTTGCTGCAAGATGCAGCAAGAGATCATCTCATCTGCTTGTTCTTCTTCCTCTTCTTTGAAAGTTCAAGCAATATCTAATAATATCTAGAAGCCAGCAACAGGTTGTAATTTATGTTTAAAATTTCCCATTTCATATCTCTATTAAATTTCAAGTTGAATGGGAAAAATGAGATAACGAATAGTGCGTGACTGTACACTAATCTATTTTTAATAATGAACCAATCGGATATAATCAATCAATATTTTAATCAAGTACATCCTCTCATAAGCCAATTTCATCTTGAATATATTGCCTCATATTTGCAACGTTGGTATACACTCCAGGATATCCAGGTTTGGCGCATTCTACACCAAAAGAAATAATACCATAAAGTTTACCATTTGCCACTAGAGGGCCACCAGAATCACCCTTAAAATGAGTAAACATAAGTTTTTAATCGTGTTTGACATACAACTTTTGAATATATGTATTGTATGTACATACCTGGCAAGCATCAGCACTTCCATCCAGGAAACCAGCACATAGCATAACCATTTCGTCAAACTGATCGTACTTATTGCACTTGTCACTAGTCAAGAGTTCAAGTTCCACACCTTGCAGTTGAATGGCCGAAGTACCATTATGGGACATTTTTCCCCAACCGGAAGCGTATGCCATTTTGCCGTAAGGAATTGCTTCTCCTTGACTAGGCAGCTGTACAGGTTGCACCTTTGCACTGAATTCCAACTCGTCTTTAAGAACAATAATAGCAATGTCTTTCCTCTTGTACGTCTCATCGTATTCCGGGTTAATAAAAATGTTGGTTGTGCTTTTGACCATGCTCATTTGCAGATTGTCCAAGCTAGTCAACCCAACGTACACCTTGATGTCATTTGTTGCATGTCTGAAACCGAATAAATTTATTATAAATAGAGTGTTTTTATAAAGTGGGGAATAATGAAATACTCGATGAAACAGTGGGCAGCTGTCAGAACGTAACGGTTACTGATGATAGAACCTCCACACCAAATGGCCTGCAAATTACCAACTGCCACTTGGTATGGCACCTCTTCAATGTTTATCGGTGATCCATTGACAATGCGGCCCTCAAAGCGTGGTTGGGGATGTAACACTGCACACAAAAATGTTTTAAATTAATACACTTGGGGTTAGTTGTGATATTACCTTCGCATGCACCAACTGCCAAGACACACAGGCCAATCAGTAGTTGGGACATGATTGCCACTGATTAACATTGGCATGTAAGATCGTTATATATGATATCTTCGCAAATGAGAAATAAGTACATTGGACGCTGCGAGATAAGTATTTGATTGATAACGTGATGAATAGGAAATACAACATGTAATACCTATATTTGATCATTTATAATAAATAAAATCTGAAATTATTGCACGCACATAAAATCAAACGCATTATTTGTTTTAAATAAAAGAATTTACACTGTGTGTTGCAAGTGTTAATCAATTATTATATGCAGAATTATTGTTTTTTCTTGTATTCTTTCATTGTTCCTTAAGAAATGATGTTACACTTTGAGTAATTCTGCCCCATAACATATTAACCAATATAAAATAAAAATTAAACATTTAAATGACGTAAAAAGCTCTTATGTAATTTGTCAAAATATCTATTCATCGTGATTAATAGTTAAGGATGCCGCACGCATGCAAAAAACCGAATTTTATTAGATATGATGTTATCAAAACATCTATAAAAGCCATTATATGTGATGTTGTCGAGAAAATGATTGATACACAGAGAGTCTTTGGAACGATAAGCGATTTACAAAAATTTAACACACATTTTTAAGAGACGTACCTACCTGAAAACTTATTACTAAAAGAACGTGAAGCCGTCGTCTACTTAACATGCATACGTTCGCAAATAAAATTATTGGTTATTCAAATGAGTAGCGCCAGGCACTTCCTCTACTTACGAACATACACGATCTGAAAAGGAAACACTTCAGAACTTAGGAGAAATGTTATGATGTATTGCATTAGCCTTTAAAATGTCTTAAGAATACAATTTCATCCAGACGCTCACATTCAGCGCAAACCAGGTTGAATTTGAATTATATTTGATTTCCGTACACAGCTATAAACTATAAACACCTGATTGTTATTAGTTATTTATTGCAGACAATAATGTACTGCCCTTGCTTCATCGGATGGCTGATAATCCCTCTAGCGATGCACTTCGTGGTCACAGCAAGAGTTGTAACCACCAGTAAGCGCACACAAAAGAACAACCATCAAAATATCTCCAACTTACTGGATAATTTGCTTAGTGGTTACGACAACAGCGTTCGTCCTGATTTCGGAGGTTCGTTCGTTCATTATATCTGTCCAGAATTTCATTCGATTATTCAGTTATACGTGGCTCTTGTATGAGTTGTGACTATATTTTATACGAGCAATGAATACATTTGCAATTTCATTTCGAACTGAAAAGCATCTGCAGCTGAGCAGCGTTACTTCCGCTTCCGGTGTTTCCATTGATACAATTGCAATTGAGTCCTGGATTTACAGCCACCCCATAAGCTTTGTGTATAATTTTTCAATTTTTTCTCCTTCATCCTCGGATTTATTCGGGCGCTCAAGGACCGCCGGCCGTCATCGAAGTGGACATTGTGGTCCGTAGTATGGGACCGATCTCCGAGGTGGATATGGTAAAGTTTTACGCTCGGAATACAGCATTGCACGTATTACTTCTTGGATTTTCTATGCGTTTCATTGCAGACGTATTCAATGGACTGCTACTTCCGGCAGTCGTGGGTTGATCGCCGACTCGCATTCCCCGGCGACGACAAAGACACCTTGGCGCTCAGCATCTCAATGCTGGCGAAGATCTGGAAGCCGGACACATATTTCTACAACGGCAAGCAGAGCTACTTGCACACGATCACCACACCGAACAAGTTCGTGCGTCTCTTCCAAAACGGTCGGGTTCTTTATTCCTCCAGGTAACTTTCATTCAGCCGATCAATCACTGATCATCAATTTTACATATTTATGCGAATTTAATTGCTTGATTGATGAATTTCAATATGTCCGTCAGTCAACTCATGCTATAAGTGAAATTACCAATTTGATAGAATCATTTTTAAAATGCATTCGCTTGCGTGACAATTAATTAATATTCAGTTTTAATTAAGCACGCAAAGTGGAGGAGTTGCTTCCATTAGAGCACTCACTCTTCGTTCATTTACATTTGGATTCTAGGATCCCTGTCAATTTGAAATAGATTTCGAAAATGCCACTGCCAGATCAAATATTTAATTGCGGTGAAGTTAGAATTCAAAGATGGCATTGACGTTTTCATTACTTTTGCAAATGTTCTCCAAATTCGCAGAGAATTTAAAGTAATGAAAGCAATAAAATATTCAAAAAGTTATTTCCCGGAAGTACAATTTATTTTAATAATGGCATAAAAGCTTTTTTCCATATTGAAGCAATTATTTTTAATATCAATAATTAATTTTTCTAAAAATTCTGTACAACAATAATATTAACCCACTTACTAATATTTCGTTATGATATTGTACTATACATTCAGCAATGAAAAATGAAAGAACTATCATCGAGACATAGATATAGAAATATAAATCAAACGTGGAAAAAAGCACCAGTAAAAAAGATAAAATGTTGTGTGTGAAATATTTCGACAATCAAGCGCCCATCAAGAAAGAATTTATGACCCACAAGAGCACGTGCATTGTGTTCTATGATTTTTAGCCACCAGAATGGATTTCTGCGGTTTCCAGAGCGTACGTGCTTCAATTTGAATCCCATATAACAACTAAATAACGAAACTAAATAGGCGCGCACGTGCCGAAATACATTGCTCCGCTCCTTGATTTCCTGATTTGCAGCTGACACCCGTCGGTGGTGGTTGCAACGAGAGGTGGACGTATAATTTCTACGCAAATGAAGGCACACAATAGCGCATTGCAATGCAGTCGTAACAGCGTCACTTGCTCAATTTAAATGTCGTATTAATTTACATGCACTCATTATGCGCCGTTTTAGCTGATGGAGTGCCTCAACTGTTGACTCTAATGCGCATTTCACGGCTTTAGTGCATTAGGAACGTGAACGTAGTGCTAAATAATTGGTGCATGAACTAACATGAGCAAAATAATATGCGCATTGTACTTCAAATAAGCATACATCATTATAATTTAAAACTACTGGCGGCATCTATTTTAAACCAAGGACACTATTTTGACAACTAATAGTGATTTCTGTTTATCAAGTTAATTATGTTTTTGCAGATTAACCATTAAGGCTGGATGCCCAATGAACTTGGAAGATTTCCCGATGGATATCCAGCGATGTCCTTTGAAATTTGGCTCTTGTATATCAAACATCGCATACTAATCATTTAGAACAGTTTGGTTTCAGTATATCATGTTTTAGTTGGATATACGTCTCAAGACGTTCTTTATAAATGGAATGCAGCGCGACAAGTTGCCATCGCAGAAGACATGAAATTATCGCAGTTTGATTTAATTGCAACGCCCGCTGGTAATCACACCGATGTATTTCTGAATGGAGCGCGCACCGACGATGTTTCTTTAATAAGCCCAGACTCGACAAACAAATATATAAGTAAGTTATAATTAATTTACTTATATTAAATACAAGATATTCGTCGGATTTATCTGTTTACATCATAGTTTTGTGAGACAAGTGTTGTGAGAATCACAAGTTATAACGCACTGAAACCATTTAGATTGCACCCTTACAACATTACTTAGATTTTGTTTTATCTGGACTTAAATCGAGAGAAAGTAATTAATGGAATGATTAATTGCCAACCCTCAGCTATATAAGCGAGTCAACTTATATTAAATTTAGTAATAGAGTAAACTCTGGTGCATTCACATCATCACACACGTAAGCAAAGCATTATATTCATCTGTAAGTCTATACGTACAGTTTATATACTTATTATATGATTTAGACCTACTTTCATTGGCATATATTTTACATATAAGTATATTTTTAAATATTTTTCATACGCTTTATATATATAAAATTAGCTGTGAAAACGATTGTTTGAAACCGTCTTATGTATAGGCTCGTTGGTCTAGGGGTATGATTTTCGCTTCGGGTGCGAGAGGTCCCGGGTTCAAATCCCGGACGAGCCCTGTTTTTAAATTTTATTCTTAATTATTTATCAACAACTTCTTTAATTTGAAAAACGGAATCTTCTCTCACACATTATTTAGAAACAGTAACATCAAAATGTTTTCTGAAGTGGTTACCTATCAGCTGTCCCCTAAAATATATGGATTGAATAATATTGTATAAATCCCACAAATACATCTAGGGATGATTAAGTTAATAACAATCTTAAATTACGTACAACCGGAAGCGTTACGAGGACGGCATCGTGCCCCGAGGGCTACTCACAAAGGTGCGCCACTTTTACATATAATATTATATGGTTTTTAAATAGGGGGGCGCTAAAAAGGTATGTGTCCCAGGCGACCCAGCGTATAATTTATTTAGTAAATATTAACATTTAACCAGGGTTAATACAAATGAAAAAAACACAGTATAATTGTTATAAATAATGGCTCGTTGGTCTAGGGGTATGATTTTCGCTTAGGGTGCGAGAGGTCCCGGGTTCAAATCCCGGACGAGCCCACGCTTTTTAAATAAAATAATAACTTTCTATTTTATTAGTCCGGCTAATAATCTTCATGTTCGTAGGATCACCTTCATAGGTACTTGGCACGCACATAACCTATAAATACTTACAATATAATAAGTTCATCTTTATTTACAAATAACTCTGTAGTTGTAAACATCCGTCAAAGCATTGCAAATTAAACTTATTAGATAGTTTAAATTTTGTATATAGACTGTTCATTCACATACACCAATAACGAGATAACTTGTATTGGCTCGTTGGTCTAGGGGTATGATTTTCGCTTAGGGTGCGAGAGGTCCCGGGTTCAAATCCCGGACGAGCCCACTCCTTTTTTAACTTATTTTTATGAAGAAATTGTTATAAACTATTTGGTTTCAGCCCAATACTCCATGCTTTTAGTAAGTTTTCACTTACAAAGGCATATGGGAAATTTCCTTATACAAGTATATGGTCCATGCGTATTACTAGTGGTATTATCATGGGTATCATTTTGGTTGAATCGCGAAGCAACCGCCGACCGCGTATCTTTGGGAATAACTACTGTACTAACAATGACCTTCCTGGGATTAGAAGCCCGTACCGATCTGCCTAAAGTGCCCTACCCCACAGCATTGGACTTCTTCGTATTTCTGTCATTTGCATTCATATTTGCAACAATCATTCAAGTATTTACTCTTTTTTTAAATAAGTTTACAAACAAATACTTATATTACCTTAATTTGTGCAGTTTGCAGTGGTTCATTACTTCACTAAGTATGGTTCTGGCGAGTGCTACTTCAGTTCGGATTTCAGTTCAGACTCAAGCAGCAGCGACGATGATGACGATGCAAAATACACGGATTATGAACCACATTTTGTGGAAGTGATTCCTCTATCACAATATACATTACCTCTTAATTCACGCAAGTCCACCTCATCCTGTTCGTGGTTGTGGTCTTGCTTTCGGAAACCAACCCATAATACTACACCGAGTCAAGAAAACGAGACTCCAAATCATAATCGGCCTGCTATTTCATCAATTAGTGGTCAGCAACGCTTATCGTTTCATAAGATAACGGCATCACATCGCTCACGTCGCAAAAGACGGACTCCAAGGTTCAATTCAGTTTCAAAAATCGATCGCGCTTCACGTGTTGTTTTTCCTTTGCTATTTCTCACAATTAATGTATTTTATTGGTATTCATATCTTTCAAGGACGGAACGTATCCATACAATTAAATCTCATTAATTAACTATTAATAAAAGTACTCACAGTGAAACGGACCAAAACAATATGATATTTAATCCATGTGTAGTAGATTATTAGCACACCATAAATTATGTAGCATAGTAGGTAATTAGTTAATCACACTTAAATGATATAGTCAATAATTTCCAAAATGCTGCAAATACATGTATGTTAAACTCAATGCTGACTATAAAAAGTGCAATCGTGGAAAAGACATTCTTTATTCAACCAAATAATTGCCAAATTTACTTCCATGTAATGGAAGAAGTGAAGTTGTAACGAATACAAGTCACATAAAATTCATTTATTTTTAAATGTGAATGCTCACTCCAAACCGTTACTTGAATAGAAAACTGAAAATTGTAAAGTGTTGAAAAAACTGTAGAATGGTGAACATGCAATAATAAATATTTATATATATTTACCTATATGGATATCCCTGAGTTTTTGAACGGAATACAGACAGAATCAGTGAGAAGAATACTGTCACCAGTACTAGACCCGTAATTGCAAAAATCTTCTTCTTCTTCGGGTCGCCTCTTTTGCTTGCCGATTCAGTAAGCAGTATCATTCCAAGAACAATTGCAGCATCTAATAACCATATCCATAACGGTAAATGCGAATTGATGATCAGATATACTTACTTAAAACCATAACTATATAAGTTTCTAATACAAACTGCCCCTGCGACGATGCATAAATGTAATTTACTTGACCATTCTGACCCTTGTGGAAGAAAGGTGGACCTCGAATATGATTCCACATTTGCCCAGATACCATCATGAAGCAAATAAATAATGCACCAAGAGCCCACATGTTCTTGTTATACAGAAACTCCAAGTTGTTTCTCTTCAAGTATAACAAAATTGCACAGAAAGTAAACAAGAAAAAAAGACCTAACGTTCCAGAGTAATTTGGCGGACGGAATACTCTAATCTAAATAAAAAATTATATATCATTATATGTGTGTTAATAAATAAAGGAAAAACTGAATATTTACTTGTACATCGGTTCTCTCACCAATCCATTTTGCAATCGATTCAGCGGAAAAGCCAATTCTTTGGATATCCATTGTATCTGCATTCTTTGGTTTACCTTTAGCAGGAAAATGGATAAAGACAGGTGCTGTATTTAGCCTCATCTACAAATGTAAAATTATTACAGGTGCATAGAAATAGCAATGCGCAACATACCATTTGGAAAACATCAGAGCCTTCATCGAAATCCACAATAGCAAAAAATAATTTGTTAGAATAAGACTGTGAATACCTAAATGAATTTGCTACAATCACAAATTCATCATTGGCATGCTTGCAGACCCCACATTGTCTCTGTGGAGCCATAGCAGTGAACATCACTATAACGGAATAGTTTCTTGGGGCACTTTTGACAAAATCCTTAAACTTGTTTGCATTGAATCGTAATACAGCCCTCTTAGACGACATTTCAGTTAGCTGCTGAACCCTTTCTGCCATTGTCATTGCTTGCTACAATAAGATATATGATTTAATTAATAAATATGAATAATGTATTGCTATAAACTTACTGATTTTCTTGCCTGGCCATCAACATGGTAAAAGGCAATTATAAGTAGCAGAAAGAAGCCAACGGTTACTGAATATCTCATTTTAATGGTTGCTTTGATTACAAGTTAATCCTATTCCCTTTCAGAAATATGCATGCCACCCACAGCAAATAAGAATGTTGTAAAACAGCCGGTTGTTTGGTTATCTGTTAAGGATGATGACGGCTCTGACGTGTCCAATAATGATAAATGTATGCAACTCTACATGCATCAATTTTCATTTATTTTTTATAAATGTTTAATAATACGACACCCTATTTACGATACTCTATTTGTTTAATCTATTAATTTTAATACTCGACACATATACTAATATTATAAAATACATATTTAAGTTGCACGTTTTCCAATTAAAGTACACTAGTGCCTACGTTTCAGAAAGCAAATTGTCTATATTATGAATAGTATTCTTATACTATTTTATATTTACTAGTCTAAATTGCTTATTACATAGGAAACAGAAAAGGTTTTTCGCCAGCGTGAATACGAATATGTGCTTGTAAATCAAACATAGATCTGTATAAATGTCCACAAGTGTCACAAGAGTATTTAAAGTTGTTCTTAAAATGCAATTGTCTGTGGGCATAAAACGCAGCCTTTTGTCTGAAAGCTTTTCCACATTCATCACAGATGAATGGACGATGGTTAGTATGTGTATTAACATGTTCATCTCTTATTTGTTTTGTGGCAAAACCTTTGTGACAAATATCGCAAACGAATTCTTTTGATTTATGATGAACACTTTTTATGTGCATCTGAAGATTGTTGGAAAAGCGAAAATTCTTCCCACATAAGTCACAACAATAGTCTCTATTATCAGTATGCACAGTATAATGGCGTAATAAATTAAACGAGCGCTTAAATATCTTCATGCAAACATCACATTGATATATGCATGAAGTAGGAGAATCCAACTTTTTACAGCGCATAATAATTGAACGATTGTTATCTGAACATAATGGATATTCAATATTATGAGCTTTCCTTTGGTGTCTTTTTAAATCAAACTTTCGTGTATATGCTTTGTTACATCCAGCAGTTTCGCAATAATAGTTGGAGGGTGTTGATGACTTTCTGCCATGGCCTCTAGAAGATCTATGTTCTTCTTTTATGCTAAAATATATAAAACATCATTGATATAACTATTAATAAACTATTTATGTATAAATTCAGCACTTACTCAAAATCTGGATCCAGCCCTATCCCTTCAGATAGGTGATCTTCATCCATATGCAAACTGATTGGTTTTGGTGGAACGTAATTAAACAACTTATTTGTTGCAGAAACGTTAAGTACTAGGTCATCAAATGCAAGTAAAACATTTTTACAAGTTTCGCATACACTCCAAATTGATTGATCTGTGGGCATGACTTGTAATGGTAAATACTTATTAATTTTATCTTGTAGACCGTAAGATGATCCATCTGCACTGTTTATCCTTATTAAACTTATTCCAGTTTTTGCACACAAGCGACAAAAAGATGTTACGTCCATATACGCCATATTCATTGTTGGTTTCTTATGGGATTATGAAAAACAACAAGAGACCAAAGACAAATTGCTTGGTTTGTAAGACATAACCTATAGTTGCGTACATTAGATATAGGCAACCCAACTTAGTTGTATCATAACAAATGGGTTTTAAAAAGTGCATTCTGTGTTGTTAACGCAAATTGTATAACTTTTTTTAAATATTAGAATTCATATCTCTGATGTACTTTAGCTATATGTATGTATATACTATAATATTGAATTTACCCTTCAATATGTTTATATGATAATTAAGAATATATGTATATATGTATCTTAAATTGCTAAAAATTTTAATACATGATAAATGTTGGGTGTGTTTAAGAAATATGTATATTAAGTAATTGTATCATAGTATTAAAGTACCTGCTTTGTATTTAAATTACATCTTTATGTCTTTATTTTCGAATACACACTCATTTCCACAGCGTGATAATAATCACCCTAAACATATATTTTCAAATTTAAATCACGCTAACCTTATGAATATATTATTGTTTTTGCCTATTCCCGCTTATTAAGTGATTAACTCACAATCAAAACCATATAAAGAATTATTATAAGAATGACTTATTCTGAAGAAAACGTTTATTCAATCTAATCATCATGTACGACAATCTCAACGACATATTTGCGTTTGAACGCAATCAGTTTTTGTTTTGCGGACTTTATCCAACAAAAGAGAAAAAATCAGTAATGAATATATTCAAAGCTTTTCTAATATTTGCACTTTCCATGTTTCTACCCTTCAGTATGATCATAAAATTGTTGATTGGTGTTGATTCGCTTGAAGAATTTGCAGACATTCTCTATTACTTAACTACACAAACTGCATACCTCTGCAAACTCTTCAACTTCCTTTTAGCCGCAGAACAGGTACTTCTTATTGAGGCATGGCTTTTACAACGCAAATCACATAAGTACTTTGAAAAGTTCGGATGGTCTCATTTAAATGACATGGTTCAAGTGAGCAACTACCTCGCCCGAACATTCCGTATTCTTATTGTTTGGATCATAATCTTGTATGCTATATTCCCATACGTGGACGAAGGGCGCGATTTGCCTTTTGCTGGTTGGTTTCCAGGCGATGTGCGGTCTTATAGATGGTTGGCATACTTCTTACAAGTATCCTGTGTTACAATCAGTGCCGCAACAAATGGGAATATGGATTTGTTCGCTGTGTATTTAATGAGCATTGGTATTGGAATGCTAAGAGTAATTAAAGATGCATTTCGCAATGTAGATTATTCATTGAGACAATCAAACAAAGTTGCTGGAATGAATAAAGTACACCCGAATGATTTGGTCGACTTGTATTTCTTTCATGAGTATATATTTGAGTAAATTTATAAGATTTTAAAATATCAGTAAATTAAATTGAATATGTATCATGATTTATAGATATGTCTCATTGATTGAAAGTCTTTTATCATACGGAATCTTTATTCAGTTTCTGGCAAGTATAGCAGTTATTTGCATGACTGGTTTCCAAATGATGATAACGCCACCCCAAAGTGGTCAGTTTGTATTATTACTCTTGTATATCTCATGCATGATGTGCCAAGTTGTAATGTATTGTTGGTATGGAAATGAAATACTTCTAGAGGTAAATATAGCATAAACAGATTTTCCAAAAAAGTGTTTTATTCTTGTTCACAGAGTGACGGTTTGGGTGAATCTTGCTATATGTCCAACTGGTATGAAGGTTTGCAATTGGATAAAAAGTTTCTCATAATTTTCATGGAACGTTCTAAGCGACAAACTCGTTTAACAGCTGGCAAGTTTTTCACACTATCCTTATCTACACTAGTCATGGTAACGTCAATCTGTTATTTCGCACAATGTGTGTAAATTCAAAAGTAATTATTCAATTTGCAGATATTGAAGTCTTCATACTCATATTTTGCCGTATTGCAGCGTATTTATTCTGATAAGTAGTTAATCAATGCACACATACGACAATGGGGTCTACCGGTATATCAAACCTTGCATTTTCATCATTTGCACGTTAAAGCATAGTGAATTTAGAGCCTATTAGTCTTTTTATTTTTTTTCTTCGTGCTATTTTCGATGAAATATTCACGATTAAAGTTCCAAATTCAGATGGAACTACGTCATCATTCGGACCGAATGCAAAGCTCGCGAAAATACACGTACACAACACAAATGTACAAATGACGAAATTTCCATCTCCTTATTTTGGCTCTATTTCAAAAGTTATGGACTTAGAAAAAAAATGAAAAATGCAAATCTATGTTTTTAGGTACCCTCTATACGTCTATCCATTAATAAAATAAAAATTTTTGGTGGGTACACGCCATTAAGAATATATGTATGTATATATCTTAAATTGGTACAAATTTTAATATATGATAATTGTTGGGTGTGTTTAAGAAATATGTATATTAAGTAATTGTATCATAGTATTAAAGTACCTGCTTTGTATTTAAATTACATCTTTATGTCTTTATTTTCTAATACACACTCATTTTCATAGCGTGATAATAATCACCCTAAACATATATTTCTTTGTATTTCTTGTATTTCATGAGTATATATTTGAGTAAATTCATCAAATTTTTATATCAGTAAATTAAATTGAATATGTATCATGATTTATAGATATGTCTCATTGATTAAAAGTCTTTTATCATTCGGAATCTTTATTCAGTTTCTGGCAAGTATAGCAGTTATTTGCATGACTGGTTTCCAAATGATGATAACGCCACCCCAAAGTGGACAGTTTGTATTATTACTCTTGTAATGTATTGTTGGTATGGAAAGACGTAAATATAGCATAAAAAGATTTTCCATAAAAGTATTTTATTCTTGTTCACAGAGTGACGGTTTGGGCGAATCTTGCTACAACTGGATAAAAAGTTTCTCATAATTTTCATGGAACGTTCTAAGCGACAAACTCGTTTAACAGCTGGCAAGTTTTTCACACTATCTTTATCTACACTAGTCATGGTAACGTCAATCTGTTATTTCGCACAATGTGTGTAAATTCAAAAGTAATTATTCAATTTGCAGATATTGAAGTCTTCATACTCATATTTTGCCGTATTGCAGCGTATTTATGCTGATAAGTAGTTAATCAATGCACACATACGACAATTCACACATGGTTTTGCAAAACTTTTACTTAATTGCTTAAACTCTGCTATATAAGTCATAGTTCTAAGTCAATTCAATTTTAGAATTCAAGTTTAGAAGTACATACATAAAGTGTAGCTTAAAAATGTGGATGGTACGTGGTGTAAAAGCAAAAATACGCGAAATGTTTTACGACAATAATGAAATGGACATGGCTGATACATTTCTTTTTGAATTAAAACTCTTGAATTTGGTTGGAGTGTACAAAGATAAATACGTCCAAGTTAACATGGTATATTTCTATATTGCTGGCTTTATATATATTGGGGTATCAGTGGTGCAGTACTTAACATTCATTATGAAAATGATCATGGGCGGCGAAGAGATTCTTCTGGATACACTGTACTTTTTCAACACGCAAAACGCATTTCTATGCAAGCTCTTTCCCTTCATGATACGCCACAAGATGCTTGGAATATTTGTGCCCACAATGCGAGATCCTTTATTCACCGACTTGCGGAACAAACGACATGAAGAAATCTATCGAGGCGTTCAGAAAGGCTATCGTCATTTTCGATTGTACTTTCGCTCGTTGTGCTTGGTCACAGCTCTTTTTTATGGGTTGATACCGATCTTTGATAACCGACCAGCAGTGCCTGCCTGGTATCCGTTCGACATTTACACCTACAGACGTTATGTGTACTCGTTTCAGACTCTTGCATTTTTTATTGTTGCTTATGGAACCAGCTGTCTGGATTTCGTTGCATTATCGCTTATTAACATGGGCCGCATTCAGTATCTCCTTCTGAAGGACAATCTCACTAATTCTACGACAATGACAGAGAAGGAACAAGAACTCAGTTACGAAGAACGAGACAAATTGGTTTTAAGTAGATTAAGACTTTGTGCTATTCAACATCAATTTCTCTTACAGTATAACATAATTTAAGCCTGGTTTGTATTATTTGTATTGGTATATTTTTTAGATACATTCAACATCTTGAGAATACACTTGCATTGGGTATTTTTCTACAATTTTGCAATAGCATCATGACACTATGCCTAACTGGAGTGCAATTCATTATCGTTCCACCAAACTCGGTCAACTTTGCAACAATTGCAGTATTTTTTTATTGCATGGTAAATCAGATAGCTACGTATTGTTGGTACGGTCATGGTATTATGGAAGAGGTAATACATTGATACCAATATGAGATGAAATATAAGACTAATATTTTAACTTAGAGCGAAGGTGTCGGAGAAGCTTGCTACAATTCCGAATGGATTGAATATTCAACCAAAGTACGTAGGATACTCTTTATCATAATGGAACGTGGAAAACGCCCGTCACTTCTCACAGCTGGCAAGATATTAGTACTAAATCTAGCAACATTCTTAATGGTAGTTTATAGAAATTGAACTGAGTAAAACCAAGCCCTAATTATTTATTATTCACAGATAATAAGAACCTCTTATTCTTACTTCGCAGTCTTGCGTCGAGTATATGGTGAAGATGATTAATGAATAATTAAGTAAACATTTGCTTCGATCAAAGGTTGCACCCTAGAAATAATTAGTTAATTAATTGCACAAATACATTATAGATCAATCAGATGAATCTAATGAATAGCCACCGTTGTTAGTCGATTGTTAAATATAAAATAATCATCACATTCAAGTTCAAAGTTTTCGGATTGTACTATAATAGGCGTACAAGTTTATGTTTACTTTTTCAACTTCTTCTTCTTAATTATAGTTATTATACTAAGTCCTTGTGGTTTTGATAGTATATAAACAAGAAAAGTTAATTCTTAAAGAGTAATCTTCAAGTAATCTTTGTCACATATGAGTTAAGATTGGATCAACATGTCGTTTATTCAAAATTTAAATAAAAGCGATTCAACAATTGAAAACAAACAAGATGTGAATAATACCTACTTCTAGAAATATATTTAAGAAATATTACACTGTTTTAAAATTACATTTTAGACACCACTGAGTTGTATCCTACCTGAGATTGAAATAATAAAGAAATTTGGAGTATTTCCGATGTACGGCGTGCCATTAACTGAAAACCGAACAATCTTTTATATAAAGTTCATTGCCAATATGGTGGTAACAGCAACATTTTTCATGTCAATATGGTTAAACGTTTTTTACAATTTCAATAACTCTGCTGAAGTTATTGAGACCTTGTACTTCGGCCTCACAGAAACTACATTTGTCTCCAAATTGCTGAATATGCATTTGCGCTTCGACAGTTTCAAACCTTTAGTCGAATATTTAAGTCACCCTGCATTTACACAATACAAACCCTCGCAGCAAAAACACATTAGCGATGCGATCCGCATCGTGCGCATCTTTGCAACGCTTTTTCGTGGTTGTGTCACCGTCACTATTATATTTTTCATGGTGTTTCCCTTCTTAGACAAACGCCTGCTTGTAATCCCAAGCTATTTCCCATTTTCAGTTGAAAAATACCATTATTTTTGTTACCTGTACCAGCTATGGGGTATTATTATAAATGGCTACGCGCATTCCAGTTTTGACTGTGTGGTTACTGGGCTTATTAAAATTGGCTCAGCTCAGTTCGAAATACTCAAGGACAATTTGAACGCAATTGGTAAACATCTGCAAGAAGATGTTGATGAGAAAGAACGTCATCGCTCTGAGAATGTTGAACTACATCAATTAAGCGAATACGTCCAACACCATGTTTTAATAATAAAGTTATAAAATTAATACTATTATTATGTTGTAACAATTATTATAACTTAGATTTGTTTCAGATATGCCTATGATATTGAAAAGATGTATTCACTCGTACAATTTGTACAGTTTTTAGCCAGCAGTATAATAATATGCGTTACAGGGTTTCAAATTATTGTTACACCCATAACTGATTTAAAATTTATCACCTTGATACTGTACTTTTCTTGCAATCTCATACAAGTTTTGATGTGCTGCTGGTTTGGACATGATATTATGACACGGGTTGGTTCTTCGACGAAGTCCAAGTGAGTTTTTGCATTAAATATTTATCTGTTGCAGAGTGAAGGCGTGGGTGAAGCATGCTACACTTCCCATTGGTACAAATATGGTAAAAGAGTTGCACGGACAATTTTTATCATTATGGAACGGTCAAAACGTCCGGTAACGTTAACTGCAGGCAAATTTTTTGATTTAACCTTGCAAACACTTATGCAGGTTCGAATGTTATAAATTATAAAGTACTCAGATTTCTCTTACATATTACTGTTTCAGGTGATGAAAACATCATATTCGTATTTAGCATTACTCAGGCGTATGAATGAAGTTGAAAAACTATAGGCAGATTATGTGTTTTTACAGCGAACTAGTTTGGTAACTTCTTATCTAAGTCATTATTCTATAAAATATCAATTTTCCACTTAACAGTAGGAAAGTAGATAAGAAATAACCGAATAATTGTTATCAAAAAAACGTCCAATTAACATTAATTAATTTTGCTGATTGAACTTTATTCCTCTTGACTCACTTGCGACTGGAAGTATGTATATGGTTACTGTTCGTTCTATTGTTTATTAGTGGAGAACCTTCTACGTAATCCTATTTGCTATCTTAGATATTAAAATATTCTTAGTTAATCTGTAAATATACTGTCTTTAACCTACATAAATTCTAATTGTAAAATTAAATTACAAATTGTGATTCAGTCGCACATAACCATTGCGCAGATACAGTAGTAGGAATGTTCCATGCTTTGTAAACAAATGGATGCACGCACACATTCAGTTACTGCGCAGCTGTTGATCTGGTAGTATGGTCATGTAGTTCTGACTTATAGTAAGTGCAAGTTTCCTTGTAGGGGTTTTCGTTTTGTCACCTCATTTATTTATTATTTGAGTTCTATACCTTAATATGACAGAATGTCAACTGTAAATAGAGCATCAGGTATGTATTTGTATACGTTTTGAAATGTATCTAAGTATTGTATTATCTAACCATTCCAATTGATTCATTTTAGAATATGAACCAATAGGTGAATTGTATGAACAAGTCATTAGTAATCAAGCACAAGATGATACCACACTCTCTGTGCGTGGATACACCTACTCAGCCACTCGAAACAGCTTCTATCACATTTTTTCAATTTTGTTACTTGGAATTCCCTATGCAGTATTAGCATGGTTTCCCAAATTGCAAACATTTCGCTATCATAAATGCCCATTAAGCACCGCTACACTTGTGCTTGTTTGTGATAACTATGGAAATTATACAATGGAGACTGTTTCAACAACAAATATTGATCTGCCTGCATTAAATTGCACAGTATTGAGACGATTTGTTTACCAACACACTGAGTATGTATGGATACCAACAAAATGTGCCTTTGGTACATTGCACGACCTAATGCCAAATGAAACTTTGGAGAGTATTGTTAAAAATGCTCATAGTATATTTGATTTTGAAGAAGACAAATTGTAAGTTCTTTAAATGTTTACATATACATTAGTCTATAATTATATGTTTTTAGCCGAACAATTTTTGGAGCCAACAAAATTGAAGTGAAAGTAAAATCCTACTGGAAACTCTTTGCTGAAGAAGTGTTTAATCCATTCTATATATTTCAAGCATTTTCTGTGATTCTTTGGTTTTTTGATGACTATATGATTTATGCAGTATGCGTTATAATTTTGACAACATTTTCAATTGTCACTGCCTTGATTGAAACTAGAAAAGTAAGTGAGTTTTAAAAATACTCCATAGTTTTCAATGAAAGTTTGATTTTAGCAAAGTGAAGCATTGCACAATTTGGTTTCTACATCGAGTGCCGTAGCCAAGGTTCAGATACTTCCAAAACATTTAATAATGAAAGCTGAATCGGTGACAACTGATCCTAGCGAACTGGTTCCTGGTCATGTGATAATCATTCCGCGTACTGGATGCGTAATGCCTTGTGATGCAGTTCTTCTTACGGGAAATGTGATTGTCAATGAGAGCATGCTGACAGGAGAAAGTGTTCCTGTGACAAAAACACCTCCGAACGAATCAAGTGAAATATACTCGCCAAGTAAACACAAAGCCCATACACTTTTTGGTGGAACTCAAGTTATTCAAGGACGTTTTTATGGAGGCGAATATATAACAGCTCGCGTGGTTTATACCGGCTTCAATACTACAAAAGGAAGTCTTGTGAAAAGCATCATGTTTCCAACTCCAGTGGGCTTCAAGTTTTACAAGGACAGCATGAAGTTTCTAGCATGTCTCTTTTTTGTTGCTTCTATTGGCATGACATATTGCATATATCTGTATGCTACACGCAATGCTGATCTTCGCGAGATGATAATACGTGCTTTGGATATTATAACAATTGTTGTTCCTCCTGCCATGCCTGCTGCGATGACTGTAGGAATTGTCAACAGTCAAACCCGGCTGAAAAAATTGCAGATATTTTGCATTAGTCCACCTAGAATACCAATTGGTGGAAAGATAAAGTTAGTGTGTTTTGATAAAACAGGCACGTTAACACATGAGGGCCTCGAATTGTACTCGACATTACCATGTAAAAAGCGCGAATTTGATGATCCCGTGGAAGATATTAGCATGCTTGATGAACGTGAACCTATAGTACAAGCTATGGCGACATGTCATACATTGACTCGCATTGATGGTGTTTTGAATGGAGATCCACTGGATATTAACATGTTTGAATCAACACATTGGGAACTAGAAGAACCTGGGGAAGAAGAGACTAACTACGATGTGCTGGCACCTGCAGTAGTGCGCCCGAACAAAAAATACCTGGCGAATACGTATCAAAATGAATACATTCCTGAGGCTAACATGTATGAAATAGGTATAATACGACAATTTCAATTCTCTTCCAATTTACAACGAATGTCTGTGATATGCCGTGTTCTTGGCGCCCCTGGTATGATGATCTATGCGAAAGGGGCTCCAGAAAAAATCGCATCGTTATCAGTACCTGAGAGCATACCTGAAGACTTTTACTCGAAATTAGCCGAATTTACTGCCCAAGGATTCCGTGTAATTGCACTGGCGTATAAAAAGCTTCCAGTGAAGTTCAAATGGAAGGATGCACAAAAAGTGAAACGAGAACGAGTTGAATGCGACTTAATCTTTTTGGGGTTTGTTGTGATGCAGAATGCACTTAAAGATGAAACCACACCGGTGATTAGTGCCTTGCACAATGCACATATACGCACTGTTATGATAACTGGGGATAATGTGATGACTGCCATTAGTGTGGCGCGCGAATGTGGCATGATTGCTATAAACGATGACGTACTTTTAGTGAATTTGGTTGAGACTAACAATGGCGATGTACAACTTATCGCTGACCGCGTTGGTAACACAAATCGAATGAATACGAGGGATGCAATTGTTAACTTAAGCGATGACAATTATAAATTAGCAATCGTTGGTGAAACCTGGTGCAAACTACGATTATATCCCCATTTACTGCAGATGCTTCTGTTACGGGGCGTAGTTTTTGCAAGGTTTCAGCCTGATCATAAGACGCAGCTAATTAAGAGTTTGCAAAGTCTAGACTATATTGTAGCAATGGTTGGTGATGGAGCAAATGATTGTGGCGCTTTAAAAGCGGCACATATTGGTGTATCGCTTTCGCAAACTGAAGCCAGCGTGGCTGCCCCATTCACCTCATGTATTGATAACATTTCATGCATAATGCATATTATTCTGGAGGGTCGATGTGCCTTAGTTACGAGCTTCGCTGTCTTTAAGTATATGGCTCTGTACAGTTTGATACAGTTCTTTACTATTTTATTACTGTACAGAAATAATTCTATATTGGGAGATCAACAATTTCTCTTCATTGACTTAATAATTACTACTAGTTTGGCTGTGACAATTGGCAGACAGGGGCCATCTAATGTGCTGGTGCCGAAGCGACCAATGGGGTCATTAATTAGCGGGACTAATTTGATACCAATGGTACTACAAATTTTCTTTTGTGCATTTATTCAATATGCCGCACTCTGCTATCTAAAGATGCAAGTATGGTATCAGCCAAACCCGGTGGAAAAAGATGAGATCATTCTTTGCTGGGAAAATACCGTCCTATTTACTGTGTCTTCCTTTCAGTATGTTATTCTCGCAGTAGTCTATTCAAAAGGAAAACCTTATCGAGAACATATCATAACGAATTTTTGGCTATTAGTGTGTTCGTTAACATTAATATGCTTCACAACATATCTCTGCATTTGTCCATCAGCAGAAGTGGCTTCATTTTTTGAAGTTATGTATCTACCCATGGGTCACGAGTATCAACAACATATCTTTAGGGATTCTTTGCTGTTCTTTCCTATGTGCCACTACATGATTGCCATAGCAATAGAGTTCTTTATAGGGGAGAGCTATTGGTTAAAGAAACTGGTGCATTTTGTTATAAGAAAGACTCAACCGAAAAACCGGTACAAATTACTTGCGTCGCAACAGCAGCAAAATCAGCTTTTATTTAATGTTGTCAATAATTCTCAGGTGCACCAAGTATGATTAATTACATTATGTTTTAAAACATAAATTGTAATTTAATAAATCTATTTACAATCTATTTACATTGTTTTATTGTTCTATTAATTAAGTGATTTATTTTTATTGTGGTTATAAATATTTATTTGATTGATTGATTACAAAATACCTAATATTGTCAGCAAGTTAATGAAACTTTTATTGTAATACTATTGTATCCCAATTTTAATATTGGTAGATCATATAAAAGAAAGTCTTCATTCTGTTTGAGGTACCCATATTATTACTTCATGATTAGATAAATATAAGTATAACTAAATACCTATTGAACTAGTGGTCGTTTTTTATCAAGTGAGATATTGTGCGTTTGGAAATCGGAACCAATCAACATTGCTGTAGCATACATTTCTTACCTTCTCCAAATGTTTACATTGTTTTAAATAAATTAACAAAATATTCGAATAAAACTGCAGTAGTGCGCCCGAACAAAAAATACCTGGCGAATACGTATCAAGCGCCCCCTCGCGTGACCTAAAGTTATAGAGTTAGCATACTTTGTCACTGTTGATTCTTGCGTTGGCGCGTTTTACATAAATTTAGGTTACCAATTTTTTTGATTTTTTTGATTTTTGTTACCAATTATTCATATTATTGCTTATATTCATAATATTGTTTATAAAAGAGATAATCATGAGAAAATGTTAGGTCACGCGAGGGGGCGCCCTGGTCTGTCACAGAAATTGTCTGATTGTGGATGCTCTAGGTATATATATAACTCTATGGCTATAACAATCCATTGTCATTTTCTCGGCGTCAGTTGAAACTCTAACAGTGACCGTTAATTTTGTATTATTGTAAACCGCATTTTATTTGTTACAACATGGTTCGTCAAAAGGTAGAAGTAAAACAGGAGGCATACGAAGACAAAAATTTAGACGACCGACTGAAAGAAACATCTGCTCACCTGAAAGCTCTATGTAAGCCGGCTAAACACACTATAGTTTACTCTTAAATACTTTCAATTTTCAGATAAAGAAATATTAAAACAGCATACTGACACTATTCAGGAGTTAAGAAAGACTATAGCACAACAAATTAAATTAATTGAATGCCAAATATGTACTACAAAAACCATTGGAGAATTGAAGGTAATATTAAATAACAGTTACAGTTATTCCTTATAGATTATATACCATTGATTTCACACAGAAAACGAATGCTTCGATCTTGCAAGATGTTACAAATGCCGTATCTTTTGAAAATATTTCAAGGAAACAAGAGCATTTTGAGATTAATAACCAATCTAAGACAAAAAGCAGGAGGAGTTTGTCTTGTGGTGCCGAAGATGATGGTAAGTTATTCATTTTATTATCTATGGTTAACGAGTTTCGTGATATCAAGCTCTTGGCTAACACCTGTCATATATAACATCTTTCGCACAACCCACTTTAATTAATGTCACCAAAGAAAGAACTTCAGCGGCATAAGTTCGTAAAATAACCACATGTCATGTCATCTCATACTAACGTTCAGATTTGTCTATTTTTGTCCAATAAAGGATATATTACAGGTAGTAGCACAGCAAGCTGTTCTTCAACTCTTGCGAGCGCAAGACAAGCTCGGGCGAAGACTAAATTGGCAAATTCTCTTCGTGAACAACGTGTAGCTAGATCAGTGTCGCGATCAAAGACCAATAATATATATAAGACACCAATGAGTCAAAATCCACCGCTTACGTATGGAATGGTAACGCCTAAGGTATTAATTCGTACAGGGAAAACATTTTGAAGATAGGTATGATTTATTTTATTTTTTAGGTTCAACCTAATGCTCCACAAGTAGTTTTGAGGCATGTTAAGCAAGGAGAAATGGCTATTTCCCTTGATGGGAGTCCTTTAATGACACAGACAACGTCTGCCACATTGGAACCTAACTTGAGCATACCAACTGCTGATGGCAAAATAGTAAGTCTGTTACCCGAACGCGGTTTGCGTATCTCACAAATCCCGGAAATAAATGCAGCTACAGCCAGAAAGTTGCGAACTTTGAAGGAGCATCTTGATACAATTTTTGCAAACAAAGACTTTGCTTAATATTAACAATTTACAATTGTTCATTAAACATATTCTTACAATGTATTTTTACCTTTTTGACAATAAATCTTATAATATTATGATATCTATTTTATGTTATTAATATTATACAACTGGGTAGAAATTCAATAAAATTGCGTTGATTTATACGGTACTTCACAAATAATCCTTCTAAGAGTCGAAGTTTGGCCATTTCTGCTATATAAACTAGTATTCATACCAGGTAAAGTGTGTCTCCTTCACTGCCACTCCGCCGAATTTATTTATTCCTGAAAAGTCCCATCGGCGATAATTTTTTTAAGACCTAGCGACTTTACAGCTTCCTGTAATAGTAAGACATCTCGTAGTCCTCAGATGGCCATAGCGCTCCCAGTCTGTTGGTAACTAAGATCGGGAAATGGGAGTCAGTCTCCTACGAGCCACCTTACAGGAATGACGGGGCGGGTGGGTAGTTCAAACTTCATCTATAAAACGCAAAAATTCAAAATGAATTTTTAACTCCTATTTTAATTTTTGGGAGTCCTTTGTTTGGTAATCGTATTACATATGTGAAGCAGGGACACTTAGAAGGTTTAATTTATTAAATTAAATGTTTTGCCTTAGCCGGGAATTGAACCCGGAACCTCCAGCGGATTAAGCAAGCACGTTGCTACTTGAGCTATAAAAGCGTCGCAAAATAATTAATAAATACGCATCACCAACATACACGCTCAAATATCATCGTTTAGCGTTTTGTCTTGTATTATTGTAGGATAAATAATTCCTTTTCTGATTGTCTTACGTTGTCTTTTGCTTGTTAATATGTATTTAGTTATACTAGGAGAGAGTCGTGGTGCTTGTTGTCTTTTGTACTATTTATTTGGCCTGTTAGGAAACTATGAGGCTATAAAATTGTACAGACAGATAGAAAACAATAATATGCACTTTGTAAGAATGTGTATATTAAATTAATAGAAAAAGTTTTGTCAAATTGGCAACATTTCTGCGTGCGTCATTCACTCCTACAGTTAACATGCATAGAAAAGCCACGCGTGACTTTGCATGCTGTATGTTTAAACTAATAACATTAATGCCTGATTTTAATGAGTACAAAAGTACTCTCACATTTTTAAACGTATTCATACGATAGTACATAATATAATATCACCGATGTGTATGTTTATAATTCAAATGTAAAGCCGATGTTGGAATAATAAGCGTTCCAGACTTATAAGCAACCAATATAGATAATACAATATTATTCTGATAAGGAATGTACAGTAGATTAAAGGTACGGCTAATCAGTTTAATATTGATTAACTTTTAGTTGTGTATTAAACTTCAAATTCTAACCATGGCTTTTAATGTGGACAAATTCATAGAACATCTGTTAACCGTTTGTGGACAAAAAAATAAGAAAGTGAAACTTAACGAAAGTGATATCAAGACCCTATGCTTTAAAAGTCGAGAAGTACTCTTATCCCAGCCCAATCTGTTAGAGCTTGAAGCACCAATTAAAGTTGTGGGTAAGTTTATTTATAATATAAATAATTAGTCATTAACACTGATTGATTTAAGGTGATGTTCATGGCCAATACTATGACTTGCTAAATATTTTTGCCAATGGCGGATTTCCGCCGACAGTGAATTATCTATTCCTAGGGGATTATGTGGATCGTGGCAAACAATCTACCGAGACAATTTCCTTATTATTGGCATATAAATTAAAATACCCAGAGAACTTTTTCTTACTGCGCGGCAACCATGAGTGTGAATCAATATGTACTATGTATGGCTTCTTTGACGAGTGCAAACGCCGATATAATACAAAAATTTTCAAGCAATTTTGTGACGTATTCGCCTGCCTACCATTTGCTGCAGTAATCGAGGAGAAAATATTTTGCTGTCATGGTGGGCTTAGTCCAGAGTTGACAGAACTTACACAGCTTCTGAAGATACAACGGCCCTTGCATGACCCTCTGGCTTTCACAATTACCACTGATATTTTGTGGTCGGATCCAAGCTCAGATACAAAAGGCTGGGCGATCAACGATAGAGGAGTTTCATATGTTTTTGGAATCGATGTAGTGAACAAATTTTTAGATAAGCATAGTCTGGATTTAATAATTCGTGCGCATCAAGTGGTTGAAGATGGTTATGAGTTTTTTGGAAATCGTAAGCTTGTTACACTTTTCTCAGCTCCCAACTACTGCGACTTTGATAACGCTGCTGCATTACTCACAATCGATGAAAATTTAATGTGCACCTTTCAGGTATGAGCTTTTATTAAGATTCACGTAAGCATCATATACTAATTCATTTGTGCTTTTAGATATTAACGAACAATCAAAAATAGTATTATCTATTACTAAACAGCTGGGAAATTATCTATATTATCCGGCTCGACAATATCAACTGAATAAGTAGGATAAGTTTCACTTTCAGTTTCAATGGTACGTTCACGTTTTATACGTTGAATCATAATTGAAGCAGCAGCCAGTCCTATAATTCCTAGTATACACAACCCTGTTATGATATAAGATACAGTATCACCTAAAAATTATTATAACTTATTAATAATTCATATTAAATTAATAAATCATTTTTACTTAAATCAGGTGTTGCAGATACTAGTCCAGCACTTTTAATCACATTTGTTGTGATATTTTCAACTAGCGTTGACGTTGTTGTACTGATTGTTGACTTATTTGTGATGTTATTATCAGTCTGTGTAGTTGAAGTGGTAGTTGTTACTTTTCTTGAAGTGGGTTCATTTTGATTTGTTCTGGCTAAAGTGGTACCTAGAATTGATTTCGAATACCATTGATAAAAAAGTACAAGTCAATACGTATTTAAACTCACTGGATGAATCAGAACTCTGTAAGATTGATGAAGTGGTTACTAGACCAGTGCTAATTGAAGAATCTAAAGTTTGAACATTAGTACTGATTAATTCAGTAGCATTTGTTATCAGTTCACTTGTTTCTAGCTGAGTCGAGTGAGTATTTTCAATTATTTGATCACTATCAGTAGACCCACCTAACTTGACAGCAGTAGTTTGATCCAGATTTACAACGTTCTGAGTCATTGACAATGTTTCCGTATAGGATTCGGAAGTTGCAATATCATTATTAGATTTTAGTGAAACTGTAGATGTGTCAGTAATTTCTTTACTTTGCATTTCAGACAAGCCTTTTATTGTAGTTGTAGTTAAATCTTCTATTATTCTTGACTCGGTAAATTCAATATTTTTAGTTCTTGCTTGAGAACTGGTAGAAGTTTCACCATATGCAGATTCCTCAGACGAGTTATATGTCATACCAGTTTCTGTAGTTAATAAATCGTTCCTTGTAATTTCTGCATTACCTAACGTTGGTACAAGAGTAGTTTTGTCGGTATTGGTTAAAAGTGTAGTAAGCACTCTAGTGCTTCCGTCTTCCGAACTTGCGAGAGAATTAGTACTACTAATGCTAGACTCTGCGCTGCGCGTTACCAATGAATTTAAATTTGAAGAAGAATCTATTATAGTAGTACTTTTAAAAGATTGACTTGTTGTAGAGTCTTTACTTTGCGTAATAGAATTTTCTGAAGTAGAATCTAAAATTTTAGTTGATACTTCACTTGTTGTACTTTTCGGAGAGAAATCATTTGATGATGCAGTCAATTTCTCTGTTTCAGTAAAACTTGATACTGATGACAAGTCAGATGCTGCAGTAGGATGATTTGTTGTAAAACTAGTAGTAGTTAATTCTTGACTTTGCGTAGTTTTGCTCAGAGATGATTTAGTAATATCTGATGGAAAAGTCTCTAAGCTACTCTGAGTTTCAGATGAACTCAATGATAATACTTCATCTGATTCCGTTGTAGAAACATTTGACATTGACGATTGAGTGATTCCTGATTCAGATGAACTCTCAAAAGTACTTTTAGTTAAACTTTGAGGAGTAGATTTGATCATTTCTGTAGTTGATAACACTGTTTCTGTATCTTGTTCGGTAGTGCTAGTTGAAAATGTATTAGACAAATTGTTTTTATTTGTAGTTTGAGTAGCCAAAATATTTGTTGTTCTTGTTGTACTCAAACCATCATCAGATACAGCTACATCTTCAGTAGTTGATTGTGTTTCTACACCATTTGTAACTCTAGTAGTAGTTAGCACGCTAGGTGAAGAGTTAATAGAAGCTGTTGCTGTAACAGGTATAGTGTCTGTTAGAGTTTCAGTAGTAGTAGGTGTATAAATACTAGTTTCTTGAGTAGTAATAGGCTCATTTGTAGTGGTAGTGGAACTGCCACTTGTAGTAACACTTATAGTAGTGATAGTAGGACTAGTCTCCGTTATAGTAGATAACGTAGAGTTTGATGTTGAAATAATAGGTAATGTAACTGTAACGGGTATAGTGTCTGTTAGGGTTTCAGTAGTTGTAGGTGTAGAAAGACTAGTTTCTTCGGTACTAATAGGTTCATTTGTAGTGGTAGTGGAACTGCCACTTGTAGTAGCACTTATAGTAGGACTAGTCTCCGTTACGGTAGATAACCTAGGGCTTGATGAAGAGCTAATAGGTAATGTAAATGTAACAGGTATAGTGTCTGTTAGAGTTTCAGTAGTTGTAGGTGTGGAAATACTAGTTTCTTGAGTAGTAATAGGGTCATTTGTACCGGTAATAGAACTGCTACTTGTAGTAGTACTACTAACGTTAGTAGGAATAGACTCCGTTATAGTAGATAAAGTAGGACTTGATGAAGAGCTGATAGGTAAAGTAACTGTAACGGGTATAGTGTCTGTTTGGGTAACAGTAGCTGTAGGTGTGGAAAGACTAGTTTCTTCAGTAGTAATAGGCTCATTTGTAGTGGTAATAGAACTGCTACTTGTAGTAGTACTAGTAATGTTAGTAAGACTAGCCTCCATTATAGTAGAACTTGATGAAGAGCTAATAGGTAATGTAACTGTAACGGGTATAGTGTCTGTTAGGGTTTCAGTAGTTGTAGGTGTAGAAAAACTAGTTTCTTGGGTAGTAATAGGCTCATTTGTAGTGGTAGTAGAACTGGCACTTGTAGTAGCACTTATAGTAGTAATAGTAGGACTAGTTTCCGTTATAGTAGATAACGTAGGGCTTGATGAAGAGCTAATAGGTAATGTAACTGTAACGTGTGTAGTGTCTGTTATGGTAACAGTAGCTGTAGGTGTGGAAAGACTAGTTACTTGAGTAGTAATATCCTCATTTGTAGTGGTAATAGAACTGCTACTTGTAGTAGTACTAGTAATGTAAGTAGGACTAGCCTCCGTTGTCGTAGGACTTGATGAAGAGCTAATAGGTAATGTATCTGTAATGGGTATAGTATCTGTTAGGGTAACAGTAGCTGTAGGTGTGGAAATACTAGTTTCTTCAGTAGTAACAGACACATTTGTAGTGGTACTAGAACTGGTACTTGTAGTAGTACTAATAGTAGTGATAGTAGGACTAGTCTCCGCTATAGTAGAATAAGTGGGACTTAATGAAGAGCTAATAGGTAATGTGACTGTAACTGGCGGAGCTTTCGTTTGTGTGACAATAGTTGTAGGTGTGGTGATAGTAGTCCTTTGTGTAGTAATAGGTAAACTTGTAGTAGAAGTTGTAGAGCTGGGAGGTAATGTAACAGTAGTTCTTTGAACTGTAGTTGCTCTAGCAGTTGTCAACTCATTTGAAGACGAATTGCCAATTCTAATAAAACCCAACCGATCACATTCACATATAATTTTCCAATTCGTAATTCGTGTCTTTTGAGGATTACAGGTGATCCATTCATTTCCGCTGCGTACATAACACTGCAGCAAAAGTTTCTTGTATTGCAAGTACCAAAACAAATTATTTATTATAAGATACATATACCTGTAGATCTTTTGCTCCATTTGTAGGCTTACGAATTGCCACTTTTCTATCGACAGGAAATATTGATGATGCATCTGCTCCATAAAATAGTCTTGTGAAGAACATATACTTTGTATACAAGAATTTATAAAGTAAGACTTTTGCAATGCATAAAGGGCTCTGGCGCGTTTCAATGTACCATGAACGATCAAACTTAATTTCAATGTATTGTTTCCACTTATTATCACCATTGGGAACATAGTTGAATTGGTTGAAGTAATTACTTCTAAACCTTTCAACCACAATATAAGCAATTTCATAAGCTGTAACCAAGAAAATAAATTAACTACAAGTGTTTAAAATAATCAAAATTTAATACCAAACACGTGACGTTTGAGATTTTCACTATATAATAACACGCAAACTTGGCTTAACTGCTTTTCCAAATTATCAATAAAACTATCTCTTTCCATCTCGACCACATCCATATCATTGCTACTTGTTATAATATACTGCAATGCTTCAAAATACTGCGATATATCTTTCAAAGTCGTATTCGTCTTTCTTGTCATGTTGTTAATAATTCCCCTAGCATTTTGGTCATCAGTGACAATTCTGGCGTGCATATTTTCATCTATAAGACGTCCACTTAATCTTTTTACATTCTAAAATTACAATCTAATAGATAAACTAATTATAGTAGATTGCAGAAATTACTTTAAGCAGCATGTCATTTGGATGAAATACATCTTTAAGAAATGATAGAGCCGAAACAAAGTCATGAATATTACTTTTATGTTCATATTGTCTTTGTAGAATAGAACTTTTTCTGACAAGTAAAGTATTCAGCAACATTGTAATATTTTCATATAGTTTTGTAAATTCTCCTTCCTGGCAACTGATAAGAAAGGCCAATGCATCCACTTGAAATTTATTGTAATCGTTTCTCTCTAAATTACTTGATAAACGAGAATGCATCAACCTAAAACTTAGTTACACAAATTCGTTCGATGAATTAATACTTATCATCATACCTATAATCATTATCATTAATTGCATCAAAAGTGGTAATAACTTCTGGACCAAAAATTATATTACATATCTCTTGAGGATCACAAATTCTTGCCACAGGTTGCAATGGTTCACCAATATAGGGCAAAGTTGTTTCAAAAATGTAGAATTCTTGTAATTTGATACAATATATTGTGCGATTGTTATATTGCCATCCAAACTCATAAGTAATTGGATGATCTGCGTACTTATCACTTGCTTTTTGCGTTTGAAAAGTAAATTGCGTCTTGAGAGCATCTCCGCTTGTTGGGAACACTTCCAAATCACCAACTTTTGGAGGAGTATTTGTTGTAAATTGCAAGCCAGCTTTTACTACAGCATCTAAATGTGAGATTTTACATATTACTATTAGCTGTAAATAATATGATGCATCTGTAGTGGATTTTAGCAGTGCTGCAGGAATTGTCCATTTATACGTTTGGTTGGCTTTGTCTGTGCTAAAAGGAGCAAGTTCTCTTAAGAATGCATCTCGTCGAGCAGTAACCATAAATTTTCCATCATAATTTATCTAAAATATATACCCATATTATTACAAATTGCAAAATATGCCTACGTATATTGTTAATATACAATTTTCGAAACATTTAAAACTGTATATCCAGTTAAATTTAACGATTGCATTTCAATAAAACATCCAGTAACTATATTATTAATATGTGCAGTAATTGAGAGAGAATCAGTTACAGTAATTATTGCTGGTAACGGCTCAAAATTGACAGAAATGCGCTCTGGTATAACATTAACATATGTAGCTACTTCATCCTTAGACTGCCCATCAGTTTCACTATTAACAAATTTATATCTAAAATTTAATGATCAAATATTGTATTTAAAAATCTACGTTTGTATTACAATCCAATTTCGGACATTCCATTTTCTAAAGTAAGCACACCATCAATGTCCTGAAATGTAGCATAAGCTATCGTCTGATTAATTTCTAATTTATAACAATTCCATGTAGTTGCGCTTCCCCAAGAATTTGAAATTATGTTTATTGATTGATTGACTCCAACTGTTTGATTGCCAGTTTGCAAGTAAAAATTAGATTTTGGTTTTCGAACAGAAACAGTATGCATTTGCTAAAATATTATCGCTATAGAACAAATTTACTAAATAATAGCAAAAAGTTGGCATACCTCCGCAAGAAGTTGCATTTCAAGGAAAAGCGTACATATAATTTCATATGTTTTTCCGCATTTTAAACTACTTTTGTCTAAAAGTAAAAATAAACTTTCAGAAGATAATATTGTCATTGTATTTCGACCCTTTTCCCTAAGTTTCCATTGTATTGATGCCGAGTTAGATATATTTCCCGTTATAAGTCCATTTACAATTAAATCTCTATTGCAGAATACAGTATCCGGTGCAATTAGAGTTATATTTGACGACATTTCTATGTGTTCTGTTTCATTGTTTAGATTTTCATTTATTAACTCAAAGCAATTAGTTGTTGAAGCATTTTCAGTGTCTATACATTTTACAGTTAAATAATATATTAAACCGTTTTTAATCTGAAATAATTTTATGTTTTAAAGTCTATAAACTTGTATAACTGCTTACGAGTTCATTAGGAACTACGATGGACGATTGATTTTCCTGCCCATAATATGTATAAGCTTCTCGTAAATATAATACCAAATCAGTAGAAGCTTTATACGCAAGCGAAACACCCCATGTCAAAGAATTGTTTGCATTAAAATTGATTTTTATATTCACATCCCATTCCAATGTAATCAATTTATTAACTGTTTCATTATCAAACTCCAAACTACAAAGTTACAATAAGGACATAAACACGTGATTTTCTTTAACTTACTTTATCACAGTAGTTTCCGTATCATCATTCACTACATATCTATGGCAATTTGTTGTTACCACTGATACAATATAACAAATTATTATGTTAATTGAAAACAAATAAAAGTGTGTGCGTTTCATTTTGCAGTTGCATAAACGTCCGTATTTTTCACTTACCACCAACAAACTGTTTGTATCAAGTTAAGTAAAGGGTTTCTATAGCTTTTTTATGATAACAAATAATATGCCCACCCTATGTCCACTAATAGAAAATTGTTTACATTCCGACGGGTATAGCATGTACAAAATCAATAAAAATGCGATGTTACTAATTTGATAACAAACGTGTCGTAAATTATTACTTACTAAAGAATAATTTAAAAACAAGATATGTAATAAAATAATTATTATTACACGAATAAGTTATTAAATTTATGTTTAAAACTAAAAGAATAAATTTCTCCGTGAAGTAAATTCTGAATGCCAAAGTATCGATTTGATATGTCATTGAATGTTAATCATTTAATCACTTTGCTCGTCCTTGAGTATATATCCTTCTCTTTAAGGGAATTACTTACCAATAATTATAATTATATATTAATTTGTAATAAAATAATTGCAAACAATTTGCACTTGTTTAATTCTTTATTTATATATCCTTTTCTAACAGGCAACGTTAAGGATCCAATGACGCATGTTGCACTCAGTATGTGCACACGTGTGACCCAGGCAAATAAAGACATCGATCAATGCAAATATTCAATAACCATTTAAAAAGTCTTCTTTTTTACATTCCAGTCAATATTAAATAATTTAAAGAAACATTAAACAATGGCCGAGAATAGTAATTGGTACTTAATATAATCTGATAAAGATTTAGTTTTCATCTCATTTACATATATTAAGTTTATTTCAAAAAAGGACTTTTAATATACGACTTAAATATTGATATTAATTAATAAATTCAATAAAATACCTAACCACTTAATTGGACAATAATACAATATAACATAATTTTTGGATTACTTTGCAAGTTTCCTATTCTGTCGCTTCGTGACTTTTAAAAAATACCAATGTAACGCTACACCTTTAGGTATTACAATATCTTTTATAATTTCTCTCATTGTATATACATTTAAATCCAGCTCCAATTACTTCTTTTCGTTTACTGGATTGCTGCGCGTTATAACCATACGTAAATGGCTGTTGCGTATTTTTAGTAGTTATACTCTGCTCCTTTATTACCCCTATTGTGTATTATTTCACTTGCGTTTTCAAATGTTGCAAAAATTCATGATACGATAAAGCAGATTCGACTCGATCTTCCACTAGACGTTCCAAGAAAGCCCCCCTTAATGGACTATTCTCCCGAATTATTTGCAATGTGGCACATTGAGGTTTCTCCTCGTTCAAATAGTTGATAAACATGTGTAGCCTTTGATTATGCTCGTTGTTCAATACCGGTAACTCACACATTGTGTCTGTTATCGAATTATAATCTGGTACACCTAAGACTTGATTGAGGAAAACAGTTGATACGTTCGAACATACCACCAATATCATTTGTTCGCAGATATCAAAGAGGTATACACCGTTAGAGTCAATGCTTCGTGCAGAAAGTTGCAGAATCGGCGGCATGTGGACGGGCTCCTCGTCATCGTTTAGTACAGTCATATGATCATGCAGCTTGTGTACTGGATACAAATCGGGATAAATGCTTTGAATGAGATATTGCAAAGGCCGCGTTTTCATATCGCACATCGCTTTGACTCTGTCATCTAATCTCGTGGACACGCCCGTCCGGAATGCAGGATGCTTTAGCATTGCCGAAATATGTAATGGCAGTAATCGTAAGCAACGAGGCACAACCAAGCCGGTACTACCCGCAATGTTCTGAGACAATTTATAACTGGAAAGTATATCAATCGCCACGTTTATAAAAGCTTCTCTTGCATCCGATAGACTAGCTTGCATGGAACGATCAACAGCCATCTTAGCCAGTAGACCAATAATGCACTGCTGGTCAGCAGAGTTGATCACATCTGACAGAGTTGATACAACCGGTAGGCACAATGTATGTACTCGTATACGTCGTTCTCCTTTACTTGATGTGTATAAGAGCGCCGCTTGGAAGCAGATATTTTGAATATCTGATAGATTCTCTTCGATAGATACTTGCATGCCATATCCCGCATCTGGGTTCACATTGGGTAAGGAAAGCAGGTCCGTGGAACGTACAAAGAAATTGCCGTGGAACGTGTGAATTGTAAGGCCTCGTGTGCACCTGACGCGCATCACCGCTTCAAAGCCGATCTTACGTGTCAGATATCTCTTCAATGACTTCTCAAATCCATTATTAAGTAATTCGCGAGAAGCCTTATAGAGCGGAAAATGATAGATACATCCGCCACTAAACCGGCTAATGCCCGATATGGTCGCAATGTCCACATACTGCGAATTCAGAATGAATAAATCTACAGCTATTTGTTGACCGCTGCATTCCAACGCCAAGCGTTTATAGAAGTCATTAGCCGGATTTAAATGTAGTACTTCAGACGCTGATCGATTATTGGGATCTTCGCGTGCAGTAAGAGCTCCAGGTCCAACCGTTGGCAACGACGCTTGGAACACAGTGATTCGTCCACCAGTGCTACCCATCATTTTATGTGCAGCCTGTAAGGCAGAGCCTAAAGCACTTCCAGTATCGTACGAGTTGTTGTAACGCGTGGGTAGTTGCAATAGCAAGTCACTTATCAAATCGGCATGGCTCTGCAGATTCACCAATAAATTATCGGGGCATGGTAGAAAAACATCATCAATGTCTAGTATAGTCATTTCATGTGGTTGACTCAAGCCATCGGCCAATGAATAGAAATGTATCGCTGAATCGTAAGCAATGAACCCGATATGAGTACGCGCATCTCCTGGTAAATTTGAAATCTCTGCTGCCAAGGTTGAACAAGTTGTCTGTAAGTATCCAGTTTCAATAGCACCTCGAGAGATATCAAAGAGAAACAAATACACTGCAGGTTGAGGAGGCCTAAGCATGTATTCAGCCGGTGCAATATATTCAATCGTGCTATTCCTCACTTCCGGTCGCCTCGATGGATCTCCATAGGTTTTTGTAATTGGGTCGTATTGGAATTCTTCCGGCAATTCGTTTACTCGATAGCATAAATTACACTTCCATCGTTTGTTATCAATGAAGAAAACAAACGGATTTATATACGTCCGACATGCACGACAGCGTACAATCGTATTGCATTGAATAACAGGCAACTGATTCAAGTCTCTAAATGGGTGAATTAAAACGCCCAGAGGCAGACGAGACTTCTGGAGCAAGGCGTTTGAATCCGGTATTTTAGTGACTGTACACCTAAATATATCTGGACTACAATTGGCTTCATCCAACGCTGGATTACCAAGTGCTATTCGTGGTGCTTCCACTTTTGTTGGCGGTAATATATTTGGTGTTTGAAGAAGGTCTACGTTATCAGTACCCCATAGTTTATTAAAACCAGTATGCACTGAGCTTTGATAGTTATATTGCTGTTGTTGTTGTTGCTGCTGAGGTGGTTGCGATATAGGCTGTTGCAGTGGAATATGTTGCTGCTGTTGCTGTTGTTGTGTATATTGCATTGGTTGTGTTTGATATGCATTCGTCGTCATATTAGTGTTTTGATTAAATGGTTTCGTGTTAAATTGTGTCGGCGGTAATTGTTGATGTTGTGCCACCGGCATGTTTGGTTGTTGAAACTGCTGTTGCAACGGTGTTACAGGCTGAGGATACCTATTGGTAAAAAGCGTATTCTTCTGACCTTGTGGCATATTCCTTGGGGGTTCTGGCCCTGTGAGGCTATTGCTCTTCGGTGGCATTTGAGGGGGCCGCTGTTGCTGTACTGGTTGAGTATGAAAGTTTGGTGTTGATTGCTGAGGTAGCAACGGCGGCCGAACGTTCGGCATGTTTTTTGGCACTTGATAAGACAGCGGTGCATATTGTGATGGAGGCGCTTGCGACCGGAATGGAGGACCTTGCTGGGGCGTTGAATTATTCAAACCGTTTGTTACGTTCGATACGGATGAATGTGACACAGCCTGATTATTATTGTAACCCATTAATCTAGGTTGTGATAAACTTGAATACATTGGAGGCCTTTGCATTTCTACAGTTGGTTGCTGCGGCAGCGAGTTCTGATGCGGCAATTGGCCTCCATTTACGCGACTCATGAATGGCACCTGGGGCACAGCTTCTGGCGGAGCTTGCTGACTAGGAATTTGAGTTAGTCCGGGTTGTTGTTGCACATATTGTGTTTGTAGTTGCTGTTGAGCTTGTTCGGAAGGTTGCTTTATAGTCGACTGAGAATGCTGTTGTTTGCTCGATTGTGTTTGTGACTGCACAACCGATTGTGGTGTATGCTGCTCCACATTTGATTGTGTCTTCTGTTGTATCCCCGATTGAATCAACTGTTGACTTTGAGCATTGCCTTGATTAGGTTTACTAACCACAGAAGGTAGAATTTCAGTTGGCGGTTGTCCCGCAACATTTGAAAAGTAGCTATTCGTAGAATGGTTAAAGCACGGTCCGGATGAAATTGGAGATGGAGGCTGGCTAGAGTGAAATGAAGGCACCCTATTTTCTCCAAGAGGCGTAGGAGTCGACGTAACACATTGGGAATTCATCGTTGGGGTCGATGGAGCAGTTTGATTTCGATTCAAACTTAAATTAGCGTAATTATTTGTCAACTGGTTGATTTGGCCCCGAGTGGTTTTCGAAGATGGTGGCAATTGACTCGCTGGTATGCCATGTGGAACATTAGGTCCACCACCACCCGTCCTGGGAAACAGGCGCCCTGAAGGAGAAGAGTCGCGGGACGAATGTGACGATCTTGATTCCACACCATTCACATGAGATGGGATACCATTTAGAACGTTGGAATCCATTGTATGTGACATTATAGTCTCCCTAAAAATGAAACAAATCTGTAAGTATTCAAACTAACTTTATAATACTTTACACTTTTAAAAGATCAAAAAGCAATTTGGCTTCAATTGCTACAGACATGTTGATAATATTCAGAAAAATCGGATATAACAAATAGAGTGAGAAGTTGATGCGTTTCGAGCAAAAGTAGCAAATACACTGTTAAACCGTCTAAAGGAAAATTATTGGCTTGACCATTCATACTACCCGTCACCCTCTTGAGTAATAAATAATGTAATCGCTCCCTGTGTGACGATGTCAAGGTAATAAATCAATTGAAACGAATGTTTCAAGACCACAATTTAATAATAGATAAGAATTGCGTGGAAATGTAAGTGATTCAGTCATTTACCTATGCCAATCAGAAACATACAATAAGCACATAGATATATGCGATTAATGTGTATTAATCATGCTTGTGCTACATCGTTTATAATTGCAACAACATTTCTTCGCAATTAGTATGTTTTCCAGAGTAAGTCTCATCTTATCACACAATTGTGTTGTATATTTAAGCATTACTACTAAATATTGTTAAGAATATTATTTAACACAAATACATATATTTGTGATTTAAATGTAAATACATACTAAAATTAATTAGTTAGTTGTGTGTTATCACATTAACGAATGCGCAGATAATGGTTTTGGATGAATAAATATAAAATTGAAAGATACATGGAATTATAAGCAAACCATAATGATACAGCAGAAATAACAAATGGAAAAACTAATTCATCTTGCTTACAAGGTTCTGACAAAAACAAATTAAAAGTATTTAGGATGAGATGATTCATCGCGATTGACATTCTCCCATACGGGTATATCTTTTTATTAGTACCAAAATTTGCAATAAATAAGAAGACATAATATAAATATTTCGCCAAAATTTAGCAAGGATCCCAATTAGAAACATTAAGACCTTTGGACTTGTTCTTCTTCAACTTGATTCTCATGAGAATTACAACGCTTATTTAAAGAACCTTGGTTCCTGAAATCTACTCACCTTTACACTTGATGGTATTGCACTATTTAATTAATATATTCACTAGCACATAATTAATTATTTATATTAGTGTGAATCTAATATGTTTGAGAACATCTAAAAATTGCTTGCCTTGGTTGCAATTGCTTGTCAGACAACCTGTCAATCTTACGTGGCCTGCGTAAGCAGTGCCTCTACATTTTAGTGAGAAACTACTTAACACAATAAACGGTTTGTGCCTAAACTGAAAACAAATTAATTAGTTTTTATCAAATTTTGCAAATTCATTCAAATTCAGCTTTAATTTATAAATTTATTGTTAAATTTTATATTTTATTTGTAAATGTTTAATATTTTAAATTGGATAATAGTTATAACCTAATTTAATTTATCAGGTCATGACAGAGTCAGAAGGATCGGTGTTTGATCAGTAGTTGATGTTAATTAGTGATAACATAAAAGAAAATCCAAATTATTACTTAAAATGACGTTGTATCATTTTGGAAACTGTGTGGCTTTAATATATGTGCCATATTATCTCACCTACAAGTACTCGGGATTGTAAGTTAATTAATTAATACTGAAAATATTCTTAATCATGCTTATTATTTGGCTACTAGATCTGAATATGGGGCATTTTGGAAATGCATTCATGCTGGAATGATATACATGTTCACACAATTATGCAAAATGTTAGTCTTGGCAACGTTTTTCCCTGATAATGATTCAGACTTGGGAAGTGATATTGTTGGGGTATTATCTCCACATTACCGGTAATTTTAATATCATTTAAATGGGTGTTATATTTTAGGAGTTTCTTAAGGCAACTGTTGATATCGCTGATTTGGTTGGTTTATATTTTGTTCTTAATGGTATTCCTGGAAAAGGCCACAGCAAAGTACTCACTGCTGGTATTGGTTGGGCCACAGCTGAAGTTATTCTCTCAAGAGCATTGCTTCTTTGGGTTGGTGCTAGAGGCGCTGAATTTGACTGGAAGTATATTCAGAAATGTTTTGAGTCAAATATCCTGCTTATGCAACATGTTGCTTCTGCAACTTTGATCTGGTTGTGGTCCAGACATGATCTCAGCAAGCATTTGAAACCTATTGTTACGGCATTATTGTTAGTTACAGCCTACAAGATGATGGCTCTCGATTTGATTGCAAATCTCTTTCTTATTGGTCCTTGGACCATGTTAATTATTAAAGCTTTTGTTACATTGATTACCTCTGGGCTAACCCTGACAATTTACGCAGGTCTTGCTCAAAGTATTGGTATGTTTTAAAATTGGTTTCTTACTTTTTATGTTAGATAAATATAATTTTTGTCCAAAGATATATTAAAAAAAAATTTTTATTATTGGTCTTACCAATCAATTTTGATTTCAACTATGTTTGTTTCTCACAGTGCACGCATTTTTATTATAAATTTTTCAATATATTTGAAACAAAAAACGGATTTTAATTAAAAGGATACTTGTAATATCTTCAATTAGATATGATCATAATTTACAACATAACGATAATGGATCACTTAATTATAGATACTATTTTAATATCAATTCAAAATTCATCCTTAAATTTAAGAAGCGAATCAAACTATCCTTGATACCACGAAATTTTATTACAATTTGTGGGATAATAACATTTTAAAATGATGAGGACGAATTATGGGTTTGGTTGCTACTATCGCTGCTAACACTCGACTGATTACTAGAATCCTCTAAAGCGGTATTAAAAAGAAGCTGAAAATTAAACCAATTAAGAAAACGAAACTTGTTATATGACTTAATTAATTACTCTTATATTTCCTGGTCCATGAAAACCACGCCACTCAACAATTTCCATATCTGGAAATGGAAGCGATGACCACTGACTTGAACGCTTATTCAGTGTTAAGCATCGTGAAAGAGATTTCATCGTAGCGCGACGTTTACGTAGTGGCATCCATACTTTAATGTCAGAATCTAAACCACTCGAACAGAGGAACGGTAATTGCGGGTGCGGTTCTAAGCAATTTACCTGTAAAAGTAGTGAAGTTAAATACATGTATGTATACATATTTTTAAGCCACTAACCACTCCGCTCTTATCACCATGAAGCAATTGCACAATTTTTTCGGACTCTTTCTCCCAGAAGTAAATATATCCACAGTCTGAACCGCTGACAATAAATTCAGACTTTGGTCCAAAAAAACTGACACCTTTGATTGTGTCACCATTGCGATGACCAGAATACGTATGTACATAAGTTCCAGTTTTACCGTTTGTATCAAAAATATATATATCTTCATCATTATAAGTAGCTAATATCTCGGAACCATTATGATTGTACACGGCACACGTAACATGAATCGAATCAAGGCGCCTATTTTGTTCCTGAAAATTGAACACCATGTTTATGCTTACCAAAGAGAGGATGCTATACCATAATTACATTTCTTACATCAAATGGATGGTAAACATTAAGTGATACACCAGGTCGGCGTAGATCATATGTCCTAACTTTGTAATCCCTTCCCGCAACACAATATTCGTCCGTATTTAATGGATGGCTACTAATGCTATATAAAGGTACCTCATATATATCTGCCCCTACCGTATGAATCCTAAAAATTATATTAATAATTGCGTACTTTATCAAAAAAATCAACAGTAGTACAAACCTTTCAGACTTTGGTTTACGCAAATCGTGAAGCATGACGACACTATCTTCTCCAACAGAAATTACGATTTGTGGACGATCAGCCAATACAGTGAGCTTGTGACTTGGTCCTTTATGAGAACCTAAACGTCTTGAGCTTTTAAAGCCTTCCTGTGCAGACACTTCAGCTAAGCGAACCTATTCACATAAAATGATACATTCCTGAGTAAATGATACTAGAAATTATCCATGGTTAAGTATACCTGGCCATCACGTGCACATGAAACAATGTTCAAAACATCCCCGTTCAAAGGCATGAATTTACTTTGAAATACATTGCTCTTATGATTAGAGTCAAATTCTAAGAGACATCGACCTTTCTTCCAATCCCAAAGCACAATTTCCAAGTCGTCTGAGCCACTTGCAAGCAGATCTCCATTTGGATGAAAATTTATTGCATTTACACAACCAGTGTGTACTTCTAATTTCTTATATAATTTTAAACGTTGCACATAGTGCAATGATCCGTAACAGCGTTGTTGAAATATATCTGCAGCCTGTCTGTTGGCACTTGCACCTAAAAAGTATAAATGTTTACCTAGTCGTATCAATTAATTACTGAAGTATTAATATCCTATACCAAATTGTCTCTTTTGTAATTCTGGCAGAATAAACCAATTAGGATCAACTTTATTAAGTTGAGCATAAGATTTTGTTTTATTTTCATCATCATTGTTGTCAGGGTCTTCCTCCTCATCATCATCTATATCATAATCTGAATTGCCTGACAATAAGCTTGACAATGTTCTTACAAAGTCAGGTAAACTTTCTGGATCACTATCACTGATAACATCATTCATATTGTTGTTGTCCATAAATCCCCCGAACATGTAAGGGCTGTCTTCTCTGTAATCTGACTGAACACTAATAGTGTCAGGCAAATCCTCCATATCTGGGTGATGGTTTTCCATCGATGTTGGCGAAGTTTCTTCTTCGTTACTTGAATCGAGATCCTCAGAAGTAGTATCTATTTTTATTCGTTTTGCACCTTCAGACGTTGCACTTCCAGGCTCACTTGCCATATCAATGGTTTCGGTCACTGCAGGATTGAGTTCATTTGCATCTGTTGGTGTGCTTGTCAGATTTTCGTCAGATTTCGATGATTCGCCATCGCCAACGCCATCGGATGCACATGCAGCTTCCATGATTACGAATGATTTACGATGATTCTGTCAAAAGCAATGAATGTGATTGCCAGTAAACCACCGCCAACTTAGTTAATGATTGAATTAATCGTATTTGTTATGCACTTATATAAATCAAACGCGTATAATTTTATTCTTTTACTCGATCAACGATTATTTATACCTAATTAAATATTTGTTTTGCATTACACATGAAACACTATTTTGGCTTGCGTGTTGACCAATGAACGTCAGTAATCAGCTGCTTGATGTACCCGTCAAGGTGGCACTAGTTGCCTATAGCAACATCTTCAAAAAAGTTTTAATTCCAACAAAAAACAAAATCACAAATTATGAATTGATTTCTTTAATGAAAATAATGTACATGTTATTGCCTAGTCCGCCAAATATGTTACACTTCAGAATAGGGTCTTATAAGTAATAATATTTAAAACGTATAGTTTATGTTAATGTTTTTGTTTTTAAAATTCTTACATTAATCGTAGGGTTCTCAAATTTATATTTTACGATATCAACGATATATTTAATTATCTTTACTGATTTTGTTCTTCTAAAAAGACATATACAGCTACACACATATAAATTTACTGGCTCCGCATTGAAGTTTGTTTGGTTTTGGCTACCTTACATTTGGAAGTATGTATCTTCAGTTTGTACAGAACTGGTTCAGTGTTTTGTTTCTTTTTTGTATGCATTTATCATTCCAGTTAATATTTATGGCATTAATAACATGTTGTCTAAAATTTCTATGATATGATATAGATTGTATTATTATTAAAAACTAACTTCGTCTCCATCGTCACATTCTGAGTTCACGAATATTAGAGTACATAGTACATATTCTAACTGTTCTAACTGTACACTTTAATTTACCAATAAATATTATTAGTTGTATTGTTTGTAGTTTATAATACGATGTAATTTATTCTTTAAGAATTTAATTACATTATGTAGTCTTGCGTTTAACAAAATCAATATGATGCAGTCTAATTTGTTGATAGACACGATATGTATTATTATAGTTGCTAACATGTGTCTTTCTATTTGAACCAAAGAAAATGCTGTATGGAAATTAATCGCGATAAATAATAATAGGCCCTATTCTGCTAATCTATCATCTAACAGTTTCAGCTAAGGTCTTTAATAAATATATATATATATTAATATAATTTGTATACGTATATTTATTTTTCCAACTAACTAATCAACAAGAAAATAAATAAGGATAATAATATTGTAAACAAGAAAGAAATAAACAAACAGAATTAGTTAATCTCTGTATTTTGTGTATTTTCGTTAGGAACTTTTCTCGTGATAATTTTAAGTTTAACTGATAGAATAATTAATAATATTAAATAATATACTATTAGATAAATTAATAAGTAATAGACAATTAATAATTCTTTAACTCGCCAATGAATTCGATAATACTCGTATTTACAGTAATAATAAATTGTAAATGAAAGAAATAAAACGTTGGTTAGCGTCATCAACATTTACTCTTATATGATCTATTCATTCATTCATTCTGTATCTTTACCCGATATATCTAGTATATGTATATGCCTATATATAGACCGTATAACATTCACTAGGGCTTATTATAGTTACTACAATCTTATTACTCATTCCTGAAAACGGAATATTATACTACATTTATACATCGTCGATTCGCGCGTACCTAAGTTGATAGAAGTTTTTTGCTTATGCCTATATGTTCCAGCTACGAAACTACATCTAGAAATTTTCTGACTGGGCAATCAATCTCTTCTTAAATATTCATAAATAGTTTGTTATTTCTTTTTACAAATGCAAGTGTTTTTTCTCTCTAAGATATGCAACAACGAACGACAGCCATTCAAATTATATTATTATGAGACCCTGCTTGTGTTGAAATGAGTGTCGTCTGTGTTGAATCTTCTTCTAAAGTGTACATACATACTTACAAAAGGTTAATATGAAATTGTGTACAACTTTTACCCATTAATGGTCAACTTTCTTATATCTTTGATTGTTGTTCTGTTCTAATAATAAAAACAACAATTAAGGTAGAATCAAGTGATACGATGCAACAGATGAAAGTTGCTTCACATTACATTTTACAACAACAAACATAATTCTTAATCAACTACACGTGTCTGTACAACCGTTAAAACGTTTAACTCCTTACTCTTTACTATGTATGATGATGCACCTTTTTGGTAAACTCGTTCCAACCGTCATCGTCTCTTTCTCCCTTTCTTTGTGCTTTGCATTGTATATTTGGCATTTATTTGCAATTTTAGTGGATATTTATTAATATCATAATGATATTTATTAATGATATTAATGAATATTATCTGCCATTTCGTAAATGTAAACAACCACATTTCAACCATTTGATCAATACTATTTTTAATATTGTTACACTATAGGAACTTTTCATTCACAAGCTGGAAGACCGTTTGATTTCCATATTCTTCAAAAATTCAGGTTGTTTCTGTTTTCAAACTAATACTGTCTCAATGAATTAAAATCAAACGTATAAACAACATCCTTCTTCTATCATTTTGTAAAATTGCACAAACACTTACACTAATCATAAACAAAATGAAACACCAATGAGTTTATTCCATCTGGTGCTCAAATTGATCAGTGTATACATAGTTATGGCGTCATTCCTGCTTGACCATCATGTTGGGATTGAAATTATGCGCATTGCTTGTAACAAGCGATAGAGGACTTGGCAGGGAGCCAAGGGTAAAGAGGTTACCGTTACCGCCAGCATTCATGGACACCGGCGAGCCCATTGCTGCGGACGGCGGATTGATGCGCTTTTCCTTCTGCCGCCGATTGCAGAACCACACTCTGACGACTTCTTTCTCCATGCAGAGATTGTCTGCCAGCATGGTAATCTCTTCGGAGGTGGGTTTCGGGTTCTGACAGAATGCCTTTTCGAGCGCAACGCGTACGCTGGTCTCTATGGATGTGCGCTTCTTGCGTCTTCGGCCAATAGCTTCCGGTGTGGTCATAGGGTTACTGAGTGCGCCTGGGTTGGTCAAGGTGCTGTCCGCATCTTCCAGCCATTTCTGCAGAAGCGGTTTCAACTTGCACATGTTCTTAAAACTCAAGTTCAACGCCTCAAAACGAGATATTGTCGTTTGGGAGAAGTCGTTGCCATACAGTTTGCCCATTGCCAGCCCAACATCTCCTTGGGTGAAGCCTGAAAGTAAATAAATTACAATTAATTGAATTAACATTATTTACAGGCCAATGTAAATACCTAATTTGATTCGTCGTTGCTTGAAGGTTTTGGCAAATTGTTCGAGTTCTTCCAGATCGGTCGTCTCCTCCGGACTAGGCTCCAAAAGTCTGGTTTGCGTTTTTAGATGCTGAGGCGTCAGCGCTCCAGAACTCGGCGTGCTGGGAGTCAAGAGACTAGCAGGAATGTGTGAACTATTCGGAGGGGTTGTCTGTGTCTGGGGCATTTGTCCATTGTTTGACGTTATACTCGTATTGTGATTTTGCTGTTGCTGCTGTTGTTGTTGTTGCTGCTGCTGCTGTTGCTGTTGATGTTGCTGATGTTGTTGCTGCTGCGCTTTCTGTATCTGCTGCAATTGCTGGGCGGCTTGAGCTAATTGGTGCACCTGAAGAATTACGAAACATGAGACTTTATTTCTTATTAATGTTTACAAATTCGTGGACTACGAAAATTGGGCGGAAAAATTATTATAATGATGTAACAGGACATGCAAACAAGACATTAAAATAAAATTAACATCAGAGGCTAATCTACCGAGAGTAAAAAGTTCAGCTAGATTTGAAGCTATTAGGAACGTTAGTTTTACGTAATTCTAATGCGCCATTGAAGAGCAAAGATAATGATGAATACTAAATAAAAGTATGTAAAAAGTACAGAGTGTATGTAAGTAGGACGTTTATAAATTACACGTAACTAAAGAAAAAAATGATGAAAAATGATGTACGCATATAATAACCTACACAGGTTTGATTATCTCGCCAAGAACAAAATTTAATATAATAGCGTCAGTCATTTTCTACAATATTTAAAGCTAAAACAGCGGTAGGAATGAATAAGTGGTATGCTGGATGATATTTTCAGGAGGTTTAAGGACGCATTAGTAACACACCTGCACTGAATGCGGCGTTCTTGATGGCATGTTAGTGGGACGAGTGAAACCTTGGAGGAAACCCTTAAAAGCGCACCAAGCGCACCACAAACACAGACATAAGAAACGCACGAAACGAATGCGAATAATATGAGAATTAGCTCGCCAGCTATTGTGGGTGGAGATGGGGTAGTGATGCATTTAAATACCTGATTTTGAAGAAAGAACTGCGGATTCAGCTGATTGCCGTGGTTCTGCTGGAACATCGCCAGCTGCTGGAGCTGCTGCAGTGTGGGTGGATTCTGGAAGGCGCCCAAGCTGCCCAACATCAGCGGATTGCTGAGCAGGCCGCCGAGACCGCCAAGTGCGGCCAGAGCCGCCCCCACGCCCGTCGGGCTCGAGCTTGTCACTTGCGAGTTCGGCGATGACCTGTTGATCGGATCGCTCTCTGCAGTCACCTTTTATCCAAACACCACACACAATGATTAGATTTGTTTTCTTCATAACCCACTCATATTTAGAAGGGCACCAAACAAGGGAGAATTTATTATTGCTTTCTTTATAAGTTTACAACCAACTCGCAATCGGCGTTTTTAATCGAAACGTATCCCGAGGGTTTTGTCCTGTCTGCCCCTGCCCTTGCCCTCCTTCTTCTATTATGTTTGCTTATTCGGCAGCCAACTGGCAGAGAACAGGAAGAAAACGAACTTGAAGTTAAAACCAATAATAAATCTCAAGTTTGTTTGATTCCCTCACCGGGAGTACCAACAAGCACGCGTGCTTAACATATGTAACGTAAACTTTTTCACTTTACAAACGAGGGTTTGTTTTGCAAACGTACCAAGTTCAATGCGCCATCGTGTCGCTCCGAATCCATCGAGTCTTCATCTTCAGGCCGGGAGATGTGATGGTGGTCACTGGCAATGCTGCCTTCGTCGCCACTCATCTCGCCATTAACGTCTGCATCTGCAAAACAATCAGCGAAATAAGTGATTAAGTAAATGTGCCACATTTGAGTGTAATTACTGGTCTAATTGTTTTCCAAATCGATAACATTGTACTAGTTAGTGATTGTACGATTGATTTTATTATTATTGCCCGTTGTGAATTGAATATTTTCATTGCCCGCGAATAATTATTGCTGTCGATGAAGGCATATAATAATCAGTCGTATTCTAAACACTATTAATATGTACACTTCAATGGCAAAATATAATTGAAGCGCGTGTCTCGCGTGCCGCATTATAAACCATCTACATTGCTAACAAACAAGCTCAGCTCGGTAATTATTTATTGCGAGTCTGGAGTCTCGTTTCGGGCTTGATTATTGAATGCGACAAGCGCGTGCCTCATCTTGAATCAAAAGTACGCTCGGATACAATAGAGGGCAAAGGGTTTTCGGCGCACGTTTAATATTTGATTGGTGGAAGCTGCAACTGTGGAGCAACGCGTGGATGAAATGAAAGATGTGGTGTTTAAGAAGCGTTGGGCTAACCAAGGGGGAGCAAACTGAATCAAATTGCGTTTAGGGGATTGTAAAATCAGTACGAAAGGGATGAAATATGTTCGAACAACGTGATCAATCATTGTGTTGCTATTTAAATCACACATTTGTTTCTCTCACACACCACTGACCGTATTTCGTATTTGTGAAAACGCTGCTGAAAAATCTATAAGCAAATATTGTGGTGCCGTGTTTGATATTCACTTCACGTCGCCGTCGGTGGGAAGTAGGTATGCAAAAAGCGCGTGAAATCATGAGCAACCCTAAAGCAGAAAGCATCAAACATTTCCATATTCGCTATTGTGAAGGATCCTTGAATCGTCCTGAACTACTATTTAAATGCTCTCGAAAACGGACTCCGTCCGTTGCGTTCTGCCATGATCTGAATATCTGAATATCGGCGGCTTTCAACTGCTTGATATTCAATCGGCGATTGTACAAATACACCAAAAATCACCTCCTTGGACTCCTTGAACGCAACGCGATGTTGAATTATGATCTTTTCGGCTTATGTATTCCAAGCAAGTCCCTCATAGGTTTTGCATTCTTGGCTCTTGATTTTCAATCATTTCGAAATCTTTTGATAACAATACAAATTATGAAGCATAAATTGATTTTCCGGAAGAATGCTTGGTTTAGTCCTGCATGGTCACCGATAAGCCACAATATAGGCAACCAACATGCCACCAGGGGCATTTGAGTTTTATTTTTGAGTTTATTTTCGGGGCAATTTTCTTTCGTTCATGTCGATGCATTTGCCTCAAGCATGGACATTAGCCGTGTTGATGGTATAGGAAATTTCACACCAGATGCATTTTCATACGCGCTGCGACCCTCGATGCACTTGCGTTTGTGCGCCCTCAATATATTCATGCATGCGTAAAAATTGCCATAGCTATACACTCAATAAAGCGAAATCTCTGTGGATTTTTCATTTGAATATCTGTGCAGCCATTTTACATAAAACACAAAGCGCGTTATGTTATGTATTAACCCTCTCATCGCTTAACCCTCTTTAAAATTCAAGCTACCCTAAGCGCGTGCCCGTTAAACCCCTGCACGTGGCATCGTTTTCGTTTTCTTTCCGATTCCATTCGTCGCGTGTTAATTGCCTCTTTATATATTCGGCGTCATTTTAATAATGGCATCCGTTACGTTACGAAGCAAAGGGTTCACACTAAAGGGTGCATCCGGCAAGCACTAAAAATCTCATCGCATAACAGAGTTGGTAATCGATTATCGTATATTTCACGGATTAACAGCCACACCGCGTTTTATAGCTGGGCAAAGATGGCGCACGCGGCGCATCAACAAACCAGCAAGCAATGACACAAACACCCTTTTTACACACAGTTTCCTTCTAGTTAAGTTCAAAGCTCACCCTCGCCCCAGCTTCCACCCGCCAATGTGCAGAGCACTGGACGTCATCAAACTTCTATAAATTATCGCTTAGCGATAAAATATTAAAAGATTCACTATGATTGATTATTATATTAACTTTTCATTCGATCTCCATTTTCGTCCTGAATCATTTCAGCAAAGTCATTATCAAAGCTCTTGTTTAAGTATAAAAAGTGAAGGAAAATAACCTAACCTAACAAACGAAGGCAGTCAGTGAGTCTTTAATTTGGATAAAGATGCCGCTGCGGTTTTTACGAGCCCTCAATGCGATTACTCGTTTGTTTTACGTCGGCGCCGCCGCATCAGACATCAAAACGTTCAGATTTATTCCGTAAATTGGACGGTAATTAGACGATTACTTCGCGGTTTTTACCAATTGTATGTGCGTTGCAGTGAAAAAGAAATTAGAATGTACTTACCATCTTGTGATGGCGGCGTTGATGGTGGCTTATCCACTCGGTTCATGGATCTCTGATGGTCGGCTGCAAAAAGAAAAGAAAAAAAACATTGACTTTGTTGAATTTGCAAGTGAACAGAGCATACGTCTTTTCTCATTCAAGGTGGTTGCATTACTTATGCCATTATGGTCGAAGAAAACGAGGGAAAGTGCGGCTGCGAAAGTCGAATGAAAAATAATAGGGGGTCAAGCGTCCCGCGGGATGCATTCGCACACCCCACAAACGCACATGTCCAACGGGAACGTAAACTATCCGCGACGTCCACTCTACTTTTATATACACTCCGAAAATAAGGTACTGGTAGCAGATAAGTCGCAAGTCGGAGGGATGCGGACTGGAAATGGCATGCATTATCGTAAGCATACACCTGTTTAGCCCGCCGAAATTGAATATTATATCACAATGATGCCTGCCAATGCCAATGGACGTTGTCAATTGACTTGTCAGAAATGAAATAACCAAACCGCAAATGTTTTCAGCAGGATCTGATGAGCAAGCAGTAAGCGTAACCGCACTGAGTGTGCTTGGCATTTGCATGAATCGAATGCCCATTCATATTTCATTGCGCGAAAATGAACCTCTGAGGCAAACCGTCAGGCCAGACAGGAAGGAAGGAATCGCGTGCACCATGCAAACGAAACCTATCCGAACGAATCGAGTACATATGTACGTACGTACGTATAAAAGTAAGTGAGTAGTTTTGTGGTGGTGGTGCCCTTTTCTTTCACTGCCGATCTGAATATGAATATGTCTTCGAGGCATGAATGTTTAAAATCTTCATCAAGTGCCTTCTGCATTTTCCATGCCAAGGCCTACATGACCGACCGCATTCGTAATCGAATTTTTTCTTATTAAACATTTAATAACACACCATTGCAACTTCTTAGCCACCTACAATTTTTAGAACAATAATATAATTAATTACTTATTGCAGGAGGATGATGGTAACGATGACAGTTCAACAAGATAATCAGTGTTAATACTTATCGATGTTTATCTATAATATTCATCAGATCAGCCTTCGTTTCACTTGCCTTTTGCCTTTTGAATAAATATGCACACATACTTAATATGCGATAACGCCGTTTACATTTACGCAACATTCCGAATTATTTATTTAGAAATGTGACAAGAATGGTGATAAGCGCATCTCAAACCTTCAGAGAGAAACTATGTATCTATGTACATATTTATTGATCATTCATCGTAAAATTGTATTAATCATCTCATAAGTACCTACCTACACCTTTTTTTTTACCAATGACTCAAGATAACTTGTCTCTGTGTGCTGTGTACTTATTTTAAACTTTGACTGCGACATAATTACATATATTGATTATCTGTGTTATAATTCAATGTAATTAAAGTAAGTAATTCATTAATTACTTTATTACCTGATTAATCAATTAAGTATATAGCTATTTTTTGCATTACATAAGAAAAAAGAGTTAGTGTTGTATGCAAATGCAGACCTAAGTGCCTGTAAACTTTCTTAATGATGTTGATCCATTCAACTGATAACAATTACCAGCAGCAGCAGAACAAACGTTGAGAATAATGAAGAAGCAAACACTAATTAAATGAATAATTCACATTGCGATCATAATTATGACAGCTGTGAGTGAATTAATTAGACTTAAAGAGCCGAGCAGGGCAGAGCAGAGCAGAGCAGAGCTGTGCTGTGCAATGCTGAATAGAAATCCATTCTTCTTCACTTACTTATGCATACTTAATACCTACATATATTATTGTACAATAATCAAAATTAAAGCACAAAATATTGTATAAAAAGAGAAATCTTCACTTACTGTAAGTGAACTGGCCGTTATTCGCGCTCAAGTTGCACTTGTTCATGAGTAAATGGTTGTTATTATTGTTGCAATTGCTCATGGCGGTGACGTAACGCAAGGGATGCAAATGCCGTTGATTCAAATCGCAGACTAACATCGGAGAGGAACGCAGTGCGTTGTTGTTGATGTTGTTAAGTAAAGATGTCATCGTGCGTCGCGTCGCGTTGTACCTGCACTTGAGACTTTCTGAGACCGTCGACGCCCGCACTTCACTTCACTTTACTTTACTTTACTGATTATAATAAGCGCTTGCTTAATATCATATGTGCATACGCATACGCATACGCATACGAGGAAAGATGCCTTGATAATCAAATCAAATATCATATGCGCTCGTGAATTGACTTAAATCGACTTTAAATACGAATGTCTATTTAAATCGGCGGCGATTGAACGAAATGTTCGGTGTTCATCGGCAGGTTGGTTATCTGATAAGATAATGATTTGCTTTACTTTATATTATAGGCACTTCGAGCTGTGTGTGCACTTGCTGTAGTTCTTAAACTTTCTTAAACTCAATATGCGATGAATTGTTTGAATGAATATTGGGTCATATCGGTGATGATGAAAAGTTTCAAATCAAAAACACGAGACACTGACGGATCAGGATGTAGATGCAGGCACTCACGACTAACACCGGAATGAAAATGCACCAGTAGCTCACGGACATGCTTCGAGGAGAAGTCGCAGGACCTGCTAGCACGCGTCCTGCCAGCCAGCGACTGATCGAACGTCGAACGAAGGGTGGTCAGTGGTCAACATTTGATAGACTCGCCTAATATATTCACCCCGTCCCAAGAATGTGCACACATTCAGCGCAACGAGCATATGCGTTAACATTCACTACAAATTCACGTTTTTCTGCACTTAAACACGTACGTGGTATTCTTCTCTCGGCAACTTTAACAACTGACTGACTGCCTTCATCGACTGCCAATGAATTAATGCCTAGAGTCCTACAGTCACCGAAAAGATTCATCCCCCTTCCACCGTTTGATTTTTTATACATTTTTTCAAGCCAGGTAAAAAACAAACCTAGGAACCTGGGGTTGCTTACGTAAGAGACAAACAACAAGTTCACACAATTTCCGTTAGAAATCTTCTTGTTTTGTTTGGCAAATTTTACCTTTTACCTGAATATTCAAAAAGCAAAGACGTTTGATGTACTTTTCTAGGAATCTGGTACATACAATAAATACGTATACAAAAATCAAGGTTATGTTCAACTTAGGTTAGGTTTGACGAAATCAACAATTCCATTAGATTCCAGCCAATTGAATTTTCTCTTGTCTTGAACTGAGCAGCTCGTTGATAATAATATCTCATAATAATTCAATAAATATCAAATTGAAGTAAAATATGAAATTCGACAACATTTTCTCTAACGCAAGACGTTGGTTGATTGTGGTTTGAGGTTATGTTAGACTACAATGGATTTTAGAGCGGACGAGAGTTGTTCCATGAAATATAACAAAGCATTAATTAAAATTTATTGCACGTATTTAATGCGCAAGATATTTCTGCATCGGAATTTAATGGAGCATCAACGCTGATAAGAGTCCACGCTTAGTTCAGTGTAGGTGTGAACGAGGAAAATTCATGCAAAATGCGCATATTTCTGCACTTAATTGCAAAGTAGATTGTAATTAATTTATTAAATCATAAATTAATCTAATATTCTAATGAATGGCTTGCATACGCGATAACAGTAATTAACTTTACGCTATTTTTCTTAGTTTTCCATTTCTTCTAATTGTTTTTGTATTTAAATAATATCTATTTTTGTCTGAGTGAACAAATTAATTATTATGCGCCCCTCGGCGTTCATTTGCATACAACAAATTCTAAAGCATACATATTATAATTACCTTCTTGTTAATTAACTAGGAATTAATTAAAAATCTTGAAAGGTAAGCGTTTATAACACATTGTCTAGAAAAACCACTCAAGTGCCATGTCTAGACTTACTTGAAAATCATTTGTATCATAGAATAAACCACAAAAACAAAAACATTGTTTAGACATTAGGATATTTTTGAAAAGCATAAAAATCAATAGATTTCAATGAAATAGCTTGAGATGAAGTGAGCTCATGAAGATGTTTACATCCCACATGCGAGCGAATGTTGCGAATGAGTTTGCACCCTCATATCGAGAGCCCTTTGTTTTACTATTTGCTCGCCAGGCCAGCCCGTATGCTATGCTATGCGCCGGGGCGGCTTCAGTGATATACACGTTGTGCTCATTCCCTGGCCGTTTATTTTTGAGTCGCATTTGCGAAAAGCAGGCCATATATAACGCAGCGGCCGGCCGGTGACTTTGTCCGGCAAACGTGGGAGAGGAAGGAAGCCTCGGGGACGTGGCGCGGGTCTGCAAATGACCGCTGGGCGCGCTCCTTACATGGCAGCACCTTGCCATGATAGTCCCTCTTGATATACGGTCATAGCAGGTTATACATTCAATAAAACATATATTGAAATGTCGCACATATTGGATGCGAGCGAGTGCTGGCCGGCTAAACAGCGATCGCAAACGTGCCCCCATATCCCAATGTCTTATGCTTCCTTGTTCGCCTTCTATTATTCATAAATTGAAGTTGCAGTCATAAACTTTTAAATTTATTGCCAATGAGTTGATTTGTGAATAATTGAGAAGATGAAAACGCGTTTAGCATTTATGCATGCGCATGCGCATTCTTTGACGTTCTGTCAAAAAGGATAACTTATTCATTACGCAAGCACAAGCGCAAGCGCAACATAAAGTCTTATTTAATATTAATTAATGTATATTATAAATAAATGGAATGGGAAGGAATGGGTTATGTCTGCGTGAATGTTCAAAGAGAATTTTTATGTGCGCGCATTGATGAATCGATAAACGAAGAGAAGCAGCAAAGCCCAAGCAATAGTTGGAGATGAAAGCGCGTAGCGCAGCGCAGTTTCCTTTATTTTTCCTTTTCGGCTCTCTTCTCTTTGCACATTCATTCATTCAGCGCGGCGCGCATTTATTTTTTGCCAAGTCCGGCTTTTGAAAATGTAAATGATTTGATTTAAAATCACTTTAAATGCTAAGGGCATCCAACCCCTCTTCAACTCTTCAAACGCTGAAAAAACAGTGCGCTTTTCAAACGCGAAAGAAACCGAAAGAAAAGGAATTCATTCCGATGCAGACATGACATTTTCGGAGCGAAACGGAACAGAATTGGAATGCATTGTTTGTAATACTTTCTTATGCAGTCAACGCAACGCAAAGCAACGCAACGCAGGCTTCGCCGATTGATGATGGACGAATTCCGAAACGGTCATGAATACCAAATCAATCAAGGAATCAAAGTCGACGCTCGTACACTATTTTTCATTTTCTAGATTTTGTTCCATGAGAAAGAAGCCCTACTCTGACCTGGTCTGCTTCGTCGTTGGCTTCCTTCGGCGTCATATCACTATTAATAACTTAATAACTGTCAATTTATCCGGAAGACATTAAACCTTTCACGTAAAGCAATATAGCATCCGAGCGACTGGCGTGCACTCTGGCGGGCGAGTTAGCCAGCAGCCACGTACACATTGTTCGAGGGATGAATTATATGAAATATTTCATATAAAGCAAGGAGGAAACTTTGTGAAAACATTAATTAATTTCATTAGCAAACTTTCCGCTCGCCCGTCTCGACAGCGCAGCGCAGCGCAGGCAGAAAGATTATTTACAACTTTTCTTTGGCTATAATGGCGTTCAGTTTGCCTGAAAGTATTATTAAATTGCCTGCTGGATCATAATTTTAAGCAACTTTTCACATTTGTTTAACAATTATGTTCATAACAAGCCTCGCTTTCGTATCGCATTTCAATCTGGAGAATCACTAATTATGAGTAGTGATTAACACGTTGGGGACGGCGTGACGGCACATGTTGGTCACAAAACGCCACGACAGAGATAGGGAAAGTGTGAGGGTATGTCATTGATCTAAGCCACGCTGATTGGACAAGAGACGCTGTCTTACCCTACCTGGCAACGTATCGAATCAAAGGTCAACGCGAGGTAACCAATATAGGGTCGTGATTGAACTTGCCATTGCGTTCAATCAATGATACAGGTGATACGCGTAGCGTCGGCTACAATGCAATAGCCTATTAAAACGCTAACGCATCATATTCGCCCAGCCTTAGTTTTTTAGCGATAAAGAGGGGAAATCAGCAAAAGCGCCGTCCTGAACGTGTTAAACTTAAATGTTTAAACAAACATGAAATTTGGTAATATCTCGACACGTGTAAGAGATAAATAATTAGTGAAATTATCATCAAGGTAAGTAGATCGATCAAAACATGTTGATCGAAAATGGAATTTAATAATAGATTAATCAACATATTATAGTAATTGACTTATTATATTGTACTTCATTGGGTGCTAGGATAATACCTATGATAAGGACAATTCAATCAAATTGACGCTTACAAATGTATCATCTTTGCTTATCACTGGTTTTTCATATTGATAAGCTAATAGGTAAATCATAAAATTAAATTAAATTAAATGAAGCAATAATACTTCATATTTCACATTTCAGTCACAATTACTACGTTTTACTATCAAATACGTGATTGTTTAGAAATGATACGCATTCTAGTGATAGTTATGTAGAAATTGATAAACGTCCATATAAATCAAGCACAATTAACGATGTATGGCGCCGATAGTATATTTTTCATTAGGCGAGGTCATTCTTATCATATAGGATTATTCGAATCGCTTGAAAATATGTAGTTAATTTAATATTTAATCATTTTCCACTTACACTTAACACAAAATCTATTTATTTCTAAGTCAACAAGAGATTATTTTAAATAATATAGGTAAGTAAACCAGAAAAATATTATATTAGATGGAGTGGAGAACCTAAGTGTATCCCAATTTATGATAAGTTCGATTTTTAACTCATACATGTTTAATTTGCGTTGTCTAAACAAAAAACTGATGGTATCACTTAAGCCAACACCACATAAGTAACATAGTTAAAATCGACAATATCATACAAGGTTTTTTAATAATAAGCAAATTAATAATATATTTCTCTGTTGTGTACTTGTCTCGAAGATGGGCAAGTGTAAAACCAGAAGTTAAAAACTATTAGGTGCATAGTTTTTGTGTTTTGAGAGACAAGTGCACGCACATTGAAAATTATAGAATAGGATGCTTTATATCGTAATCAATTATTTTGCTTAGATCCAAAGTTAGTTATTAAAAATTAATGCAAAACTTAATTTTGATTAAATATTGGGTCGTTCAAAAATTTCCGGCAGAATTTTCAGATAGATGACTTTATTATTTTTTCTCGGAGGTTTTTTTATAATGATAATTAGGTGTTCAGTGAGTGTTTATAGATGGGGAAAAATAGCTACATTTTTGACATATTTTACTCTTTTATTGTGTAAAAGGTAAACATGTAGTGCAAGTAAGAAAAATACTAGTCGAGGTGTATGAAGACATTGTATTTTCCATACGGTAATGTCACTTTTGGTTTTAAAAATTTTGTTTAGGAAATTTTGATCTTGAAGATGCACCACGTAGTGGAAGACCAGTTTAAGCTGACGAAGACAAAATAAAGACGTTAGTTGATAAAAACGACGCCAAACAATTCGTGATATTACTGGTCAACTTTATTTGGCAACTTCAACTGTCCATCACCACATAAAACGCCTTGGTCTGCATTCAAATCTGGACATTTGGGTTCCGCGGCTTCTCACTGAACGAAATTTGCGTCGTTGAATTAACGATTGTGAGTAGTTCTTTAAACGGTATCAAACTGGGAACTCATACCGCATTCACCCTATTCTTCACAACTGTCATTATCAGCTTTTTATTTGTTTAGATCGTTGCAAATTATTTTAGATGGTAACACTGTTTTGAAATTTGGCTAATATTTTAGCAGTGAGAACCCGCTTTTACACCTACCCCACTTCACCTTAATAGGTAATACCTATTCCTACTGTTTGTTACTAATATTGTTTGTTCTTAATATTTATATTCCTATAAATAACTATACAGATTTATCAATCACTCTATATTTATTAACTTGAGTCGACTCAAGCATAAAACCAACCTGTTAAATAAACATTTACCTAATGGAGGTTATGTTTTTTTTCGAAGCGTTAACATTGCGAATATTGTGCAATATTGATCTATAATACATACACATAAACAAAGATCACTGATATTTGCACTGGATTATTCATAAGTCACCAAAGTGGCACACACTTTAAAGGTTTCTTACTTAACCGACAAGAACATGATTTAATTCACTTTAAAACTTTAAAATGCGTTCGTTTTCATTCAAAAACTGATATAGTATTGAAATGTAAGTATAGAATATATAGAAGAAGATACCTGACACGAATCAATTAGCTACCGTAATAACATAATTACATTGTTATTAGGAATCAAATAATAGCAGACAAGCAGCAAGATATTTAAATTTATTCAAATTGGCATCAATGAGCCAATAGCAAACATGTAATTTTCCACTTTGCGTGTGATTAGCATGACAGCCAAAGAGGAAGCTCAAACACCTGTTGTGGTTGCTTCTTGTTCATTGTGCGGTACTTCTTTATAAGGCGCAAACACCACACGCGCGTCTTGACTTTATTATTCTAATTTGGTCGTGTGCCAGCCAGGTCCGGAGGGTTACGAGACATTACGTTTTATCATGTAGTAATTGAATATGCACCCCAGGGAGCGTCTTTATATTCAACCCTTTAATTGGGCTTTAAATAACGTGCGAAGTGACACCTTGCCACCGAGGCTGAGGCTGAGGAAGAAGGATAATCCGTATTTTGTTTGAGTACCTATCCATGTTAAACGAGAGGAAGAAGACGTCGCGTAGCGGCGAGACAAGTGCTCCCTAAACACGAATCTACTTTAAATTCACTGCCACCCCAAAGACGGAGACGTTTACACATCGTTTTTTCATGTCTCACCCCTGAGGCTTTCTTATACTCGACCCTAATTTACATTCCTTTTTATATACCTACATACTTACATTGCTCGCCCAAGACCTTCTGCTTGGCATTCATTCAATTGATCATCGTATTAAAAACATCACAATTTTGACTTTGTGTCAATAAGTGACAGTAACAAGATGGTCGTTCAGATTGCAAGCGAAGAAGCAGTGAATAGAAGGGGTGAGTCAGCAGTTTATTTGCGTTAGTTGCGTATTTTCCGATAGCCACTGCCAATGCACTAATAATCTGTCAGAATAACAAAATAACAAGAGGGTGGCCTGCTCTCAGCCTGGGCTTCTGCCGTATGTTGCTGCATGATATTTGAAAATAAATTGACTTCATGCAGTCACATCAACACTCAATTTTCACATTTTCGCCTGTACTTACTTGGTGAGAGCCCCAGTCGTGCCTGCAGCGCCAGCTTGGATTCTTCCACGGAGGGCAGTTGCATGTCCGAGCGCCAATTTACATCTGAAGGGTCGTTGACGTTCAGCCAAATTTTGCCTGTAAATCCAAACAAAAACTCCATCTTAATAGAATGCATTGCTTGTACGAGTACATAATCCGGAATTTGGTTGCTCGGCTATGAACGTGAATCTGAATCCGACAGCGAATGCGAATGCGAATCCGAATGTGCTAATCAATAGTTTGCGGAGGAAGCATCACGAGGGCGCGCAGTGCTCTGCGTGCCGGGGGCGGCAAGTGGAGGAACGCTTTATTGTTTCCCTCCATGCACGCCGAACAGCCGGCTGCACTAACGAAATAAACGCCGGCCAAACAGAGTCCACTCGTGCATCCGACTCTTTCCTTGGACAAGGTTTGTTTTCCTTTCTTTTCTTTTCGTCTAATTCTCAATGAATGAACGAACGCTTGCTTCTCAGAGATTCGTCTCTCAAGGTTAACTTCAACATCCAACACACGGTGCTATAATTGATGCATGAATATGATTTTTCAAAATCCAAGAGCAGACTTAAGTTAAGTACCCTTACCGCCTCGAAATGACAAACTTCATGAAGGACGTAATTGTTTCAAAGAAGTACGACGTATGAGGGAAAAAATGAGTGGCGCCGTTTGATAAATACCCAACCGCAAAGGAATGAGGGAGTCGTAAAGATCCTCGAAGACATGAATGAATCCGCGCCAGCGAAACAAAAAGGAAATTAACGATTTAATGACACACACGACACGCCGGCTTCCAGGTTAAATAATACGTTGCTGCTTTTTTGGGGTTTTAACAGCTTTCCTCCGTCGACTCATCGTCGACTGCTTATTTTATCATTTTATATTTATTCTGCGTCAGTTCAGTTTTATCAGCGCGAGATGATGATGAAAGCCAAGAGCGTAGCGTGTTCCTGTAATTTACTTAAAACGCAACGCCAGAGAATTGAAGCATCATCAAACGAAGTCACAGGAGTGGGCGATCTCTTTGTGAGAACTCTGCTGCTGCCTGCTTGCTGTAATTTAAATCGCGTTTTATTCATCGCAACCCGAAGGTTAACTTGACCAGCGAGCGAGCGAGCGAGCGGTTTCTTTCTTCTCCCGGCCAAACATAACCCCCGGCCGCCTTTGGTCCAGGAAGAATGAATGCATTTAGATTTGCGGCACCCCCGTAACCTCTATTCAACTTCGTTTTTATCTTTTTCTTGAATCGCAATCTCTTATTGAATCAAAAAGAAAAATGTACGCGACTTCACAGAGGATATTGGTGGATTGGAGTGATATATAGATGGGTAGGGGTACGTTTTTTAGATGCATAAAGGGGTGCATTTACATAACGCCAGGTACAGATTCAGGGAGTGTCCCTGGATTGAGTAAGGGTGCCATGTACGTACATATATGCAGATGAGGGAATTGCGACATCGCGCAATCGCAAAGCGCCGGCGGGTAACCCGTCCCATATATCGATATTATGTAAAACGCGTGCGCAGCGTCGGCGGCGTTTTACATTCGCGCACGTCGCCTGCCGCTGCCTCTGCTTCTGCCTCTGCCTCTCGACGCGTTTTATGCTTCTTTTATGTATATATGCCGCTGCTGCCGCCATAGCCACCCACACGCGGTCCCTTCGTGCATGTGCATGGAAAGAGGCGGCAGGCCGGATATTCTTCGCGCGGATGTGTGCGTCACGTGCAAAATGCTTCACACCCTGAAATTGCATCGAGCTACCGCTGCTCCCGGATGATGGTATTGAACTCTGGAAGCGCAAAAAGCGATAGCCAATGGCAAACCGCCTCTTTCGCGCTTCTTCTTCTTCTTCATCTCCATCGAATGGTAATAGTATTTTTCAAATCAAAATGTGTACTGTTTTAGTAACTTTCTTGACTTTCCTTCTTATTATTAAATTTCCTTTCTGTCTGCAAAGAAAAGCGCACTTCCTGTTTGTTGCTTGCTAGGGTGGAACACGTGCGCAAATCACGAGAACACTCAAGACAAAAAGAAAGAAGTGTGTGTACTCGTTGCGTCCCAAAGTAAATCTAAGCAGGAGAGCGCGGAGCGTATTAAATCAATGTTTACATTCCAACGAAAATCAACTCAATTATTTATTTCTGTCGATACAGTTTTCTGCAGATTTTGTCGTATTATTGCCGTTGGAAGAGACCACAGATCTGATTGAAATCGCATACGCGTAGGTAATAAAGGCACTTTTACATAAATCCAACCCCACATTTCATCCCTTTGACATTAGATGGGTATTATTTACAAAGCGTGGATACTCGGTTTGCAACTGTAGAAACTGTGGAGAGTGCTGGAAAAGTTTGTGGATCTAATGGGCACACGTTGACGAAACATGTGGCACTCAGAGCATTGTTGAACGCCACACGCCCGTCTGGCGCGCTTCGTACCTGAAAACGCAAGCAACCAGGTTGCCACACTCTGCCGTTGTTCGCAACCCCTTGCGCGCGTGCAAATAGAACCCCTATTCGCGAATGCACCACGCCACGCCGGCAATATGCGCATCCTAGACGCACCATCCGCGTCATCCGCACAAATTTCCTGCACAATCAAGCTATGTATTTCAAATAATGGAGAGTATACAATGTCAGCTGCGTCCATACCCTTCAACTACCAGCTACACACACAAAAAACCCAAACGGAATATCGTTAAAAAGCGAAAAACAAATCCGACATGGTTAACGTATCAAACCGCTGCGAAATGTATCAATTCTATACAGTTCTTTCTGTATTCGGTGCCTTTCTTAGCGTCAGGATTAGCTTTCTTAAATGCCAGGCGCTTATTCTTTTCGTTTCTTTCGAATATTTTGGCCACCTATTTATCCAGCAGACAGATATCGAGAATACGTGGTAGGAGGCTTTTTTATATTTCTTCTTTTGAGGTATGGCTCGGTTGTCACGGTGAAAAAGCGTGTGTCTTCTTAAGAATAAGAAAAAGCAAAAGTAATGTTGCACATTGCTATGTCTTGAGGCGCTCTGAAGGCGTCTGAAATAATAATATTTCAACGTCTCGTTTTCATTTCATTGAAGAAATTGAATTGGTGAAAAATGACATGGTATGAAGCTCTTATTCTCTGACGAATGAAGGCCATGGAAAGCCATTTTAAATTCAAAAATCATATGTAAATTGCCCACATATGTAGGCACATATCTATTTATGTAAATCGATCAACAAAGCAGTGGCGTGATTGGTTGAATTAAACCAAGTTTTATGCGTAATAAAGAAGCGGTAAAAAGGGGTGCGCACACGCCAAACGAGTACTCGTACTTTTCAACCCCTTTAACCTCTGATGCATTCATGTTGGATGCCACCAAGGCTTTTCAGGCGCATGTCAAGGCATAATATAAACGGAAATGCTAACACTAAGAAGAAAATCAAACAAGAGACGTGATGCCTGCCGTTTGAAATGAAAATCAACAATTTAAGACTACGCGCAAGCGCAGAAAAATACAGTTTTCTGTTTTTAACGGTTTACATCGATGCGCGATTGCATCTTTGTACAATAATTTGTTCTCAACCCTATGAGAAGAGACCTTCCCATGTAAAATCTTCATTTTTTACGATTTAAAGTAAACGTAAAGATCTTTTTCATTGAATTTCCTTAGTTCACCGTAGAAAACATTTCCCCTAAAAAGCAAATTTTCTCAAGGTAGAACGTCCTTTGTATTCATTGAAAGTTCAATGCACATCGTATCGCAAAAAACAGCCAGAGGATACACAGAAGCGCTTAGCCCTCTCTCGTTTTGCGAAATTCTGGAAATTCTCAAGATTAAAAGCTACTCAAGGGTGAAAAGCGGTAATAAAACGCTCCCCTCGGGGGCTGCTTTTATTATCAATGCATGAATTCTTTAAATTTCCAACTTTCAACCCTAAAAGCCTGCTACTTGCTACTTTATAAACCACTCAAAGGCAAGGTGGAGAAACGAACTTTTTTACCCTATTCTTCTTCCTCGCGCTAAAAAATGTGGGGAAATTTGGGTAAATTTCCTCCGAAAATGCTTTCACATTCATTCCCATGCCGTAAAAAGTGTATGGGAATAATGTTAACACCTTTGTTTGTTGTGTGATGAATGCAAAAAAAGGCGCATTTTGGTTAACTTGCTCGCGCTCTCGTTGCGTTTCATAAAAGTTTTAATAAAATCCGTTGCGCTTTACGAGAACTTGGCGAGCATAAAAGAATATGAAAGCATCATTAAACGAATGAAAAGTCCATTAATAACAAACGACGCACGCTGCACATGATGAGAGCATGAGGACTGCGATGAAAAAGCGCTGCATCGGAGTAAAAGAAATACGAAACAAACGCGCGCGCCGCGCCGCGATAAAACACTGAATCGATCCCTGCCGCTAATGACCGCTCGCTCGCTCGCTCTGCGCTTTGTTCTTGTTGCTGCAGTTAGCCATCGATTAATTATATTAAATATATTGATTACGATAGCATGATGATGCCGATGATAACAATAATTTTCCGTATTCTAATAAAGGCAATTAATAACGCCGCGCGGCACATAATTAATTGATTACGAGTCGAGTGCGCATTGGCGCATGCGCATAAAACTTTACGAGCGGCATAAAGTTGCGGTGCTTTACTTGCAATGAGCTAAATCTTCGAATGTCTTCCGACAAAGCTAAGCGCGCGTGCATTCAATTCATTGATTAATCGTATAGCATGCCAGCGAGCTGTTGTCGATGATTCAGGCCGAAAAGTCAATATAAATCTCTTTAATTAGCATACTATTTCTTCCTCCACTAATTTTTACGTCTAATCAAGCAACCAGGTAGGTAATAACTTTAAACGCGGTTGGAGTCTTAATTAAAGACATTAAAAGCAAGCAGTTAGGGTTGAATTGGCGAAATCTTAATCTTCTTTTTCGGAGCTAGTTTAGTTTCGGGAAGTAGTTTATTGTTTTGGAGCAATTCGAAGTTACAGAAGCTGAGAAATATCGAGAGTGGAGTATATCAAAGTGTGGCCGAAGATGGTGAAGCCGAAGAAATAGAGCTCGTAATTGAATTGTCTTGTTAGCGTTGTCGTCGCTATGCGTCGGAGGAGCAACGCCTACGATTTAACTCGTAAGTCTCCCCTTCTGCGAGTACACAAATTCAGCCACCTTCAACCCAGCAAGCCATCCAGAGTCCTCTCTAAATACATGGAGGTAATTGAATTTGCCACCCTTGCTACGCGTTTGTTCTGATTCACGTTTTGTAAATGCATTTTCCTATGCACTTATACTTGAAATGTCCACTTCAAAAGCTTATTATACATCAAGAAACGTTAAAATTAGGTCAAATATTCAATCCCAGTGCAGTGCAGTACAGGTAAAATTATGAATACTCTTTGAATTGAAAAGAAATGTCAGTCAATTTTAAGATTTAAGATTTGCTAAACGAAAAACTATTAAACTATAGAATTAATCGACCGGATGCACCTTACCTTTTGTTTACCTACTTAAAAATATTCAATATCATGAATACCTGTCACTATCGTTAATTGCGTGCATGATTATAATTGGTTTGGTATTTTAAGGCATTATTAATATTCGATTTTTCATCCGTATCACTGACAGCTCGCTGGCGATAAGAGCAAATTGTTGCTGATTGAGTCAATATTTATTATATTTGAGTTTGAGTTCATCTATATTCCTATTTACTTATACAAATTGTAAGCAATATTTCCATGGTGTTATCAGAACACGCGCAGTGCAGTGCACATTTCAAATGTTCATTAAAATTCAATTTTTCATTTCTGCCTTCAAGATTATCTTGTCACTGGCATTGTGTTTTCTAATCTTGCACAAAGAGTTTATAACCTTTGTATGATTCAATAAATTGTTGTGTTTTTTAATAGTTTTGATAAATATCCAATACAGATTTTATGAGGACTTATCACGAACCTTCTATGTATGTACATATGTACCTACATACTTCTATATAGAATCCTATAAGAATTCAACAGCAGAGCATGCAGATTTATTAAGCAGAGAGATTTATTATCAGCACGATTAGCATATATTTCAGCAAGGATGTATTGATTTATTGTTTCTAATTAAATTACATCAAACGTTTGCATGCTATGTTTCGTATGAAGTTCCTCGAGAGGTACACTCAGTCCGTGAGAAACAATCCGGATCACAGTAATCATACAAGTAGCCAATGATAATTTTTCATCGCGGTAGTAGTTGAATATTTACTCGTGCTTCTTGAGGGAAGCTGCGCTCCGCGCCGACTTTATAATGATTAGCCGCCCCCGACTGCGCGCGCGGCGTGCCGACATCGTAATAAAATCATCTACGCATATAAATATTGGTTTACGATTATAAATACATGTGTTTTATCGCTGCTGGGTTGCAGTGTAATTTTTCATCCGGTTTTTTCCGACTCTTTTCACTACTTGTTGAAATTTTAATCGCTCGCCGCGCAGAGTTGCGTCGGCAAATTAGATTAACCTGTTTGTTTTGCGTATACGCTTGCGCTCACCTCAACTCAGCTCAATTCAGCTCAGCTCCTTGATTTATGTACATACACGCATGCACAAAAGGGAAAAACAGGAAAATTCAAACCGACAGATAATGACTTTGGAGAAACATATTCCACGAAAGGAAACACACAATAATAGTAATTTGATTAAAATGGGCTATGACAAATTCCACTGCTGAGGCTTGTGTATCTGAATAACAAGTGTGACGCTTAAAGTTTTTTTTATCTTTGCCCTTCATTCATTCTTATATGCGTACCTATACATAACTGGAACAAGACTGAAGATGAACTGAAGATGAAGACACAAATATACTTTGGATATGAATATACCTATGAAGGTATACATACATACAAATCTTTTTTAATTTAAATGATACGCCAACTATAATTAAAATTTCAATTTGTTACACAAAAAATAAATACCGTCTTGATCTTCTTCTTCTTCTTGTTTTTGTTTTTGTTTTTGTCTTGAAGTCAAAGCCAAAACCACAAAAAGTCAATTGCATGCAAGACAAGACAAGACAAGACAAGACAAGAGAAGAGAAGACGTTTTCGTGCCCCACATTCTCCCATTATTCCTTTAATGATTTCTAAGTAAAAATATCCGTCAGGCAACGACCAATTGCATGTACGACTCGCGCGGTGCCGCGCCGCAACAGACAATGAATACGAAAATGAAAATGATATACATTTGTGCATACAATTCCGTCTAATAACTAGTAGTCGCCACGCACTGACCAATAAATGCGACGCATCCACGTTGCGTGTGTGATGTCTAACTAAACAATACAATCCACCGATAATTGGCAAACAGTCGAGCGATCGCAATGGCCGCCTAGGCACTGCCGCACTGCCGCAGATAATTACAATATTTTCGCAGGAACGCAATTGCTCGCAATGCGAGTGTAAAAATGAAGATTAATGATTAATCTTGTCTCTTCATTCATTCAAACGCCATGCCATGAAAAAATATTATTCGTATTATATGTTCAACTTAATATTAATAAAGCGCTTTGGATGTTAATTAGTTCAAATGTGATGTAAATTAACGTATGTATGCGGTAATTATTCTTATGCATGCAATATGCAGAGCGACTAAGATCTGTGAAAATATTGCGCTTCACTCGCTACAATAAGAATAGTCATTGACATTAAGACATTTTATTGCATACCTTTTGCGCAATTATTTAAATTAATGTGAAATGTGAACTGGAATTCATTTTTATAATTAAACAAACCTGTCATTTCATGTTCATTTTTGGACATGGATGTCAACTGGTGCGTGTCATTCAATTATATCAAATAATTGTGAAAAAAGGCAGAATGTAATTGAAAAATTTCGCTTGTTATTTATTTGTTTACTTATTTGTTATTAAGCAATGGCATTTTTTACATTACACCGTCTCATATCAACCGGAATTAATTAATTTAAATGAAATTATAACTAAAATATAAGTACATAAGCACCATGCAAAATAACGGAATATGTATGTCAATGAATGGCTATTGATGGTCAATGGTTATTTATTGTTATCATTACAATAATCAAACAAGCAAGCGCATGCGCAAACGCACTAACCTCAAATTATTCGAATAAAAGTGCGGCGCGCACTGTCGAAAAAATTCCGTAAATACAGCGCATACATAAATTTTATTTCGATGCTTCTTGTGAGCGCTCAAACATGACGACTACTCGTTCAATCTGGCCCGGGCATTGTTAACCGCTGAGAGAGAGCAAGATAACGCTGGCCCCGTAATTAATTAGCCACTAATTACAATACTTTTATTGCGGTTATTAATTGATCATTTACTTTTGACTTTTGGTTTCTTTGTAGGAATGATTTACATTCACGTTTCAATTTTTAATTATTTGAAACCGCACCACACCGCACCGCACAGAGGATACTAATTCTCTGTTCGCAAGCAAATTAGCAAAGATTATATTATTATTTAGTCATTTGCATGATCAACGGTCAAGAAGCAAACGAATCATAAAGAAAAATGAGAAACGGACACGACCAGAGGAAGAGAGGAAGTGCGCGCGAGCTGCGCACCTGTGTGATTTCTTTAATTCCATTACTTCATTGTTAGGAGCCACTCGCAGTGGACGGACGGACACCCGATGAATAATTATATAACAATTAACGTGCATCAGCCTTCAAGAAAATATAAATATATGTACGTATGCTTATCCGTGTGTACATTTCTGACTCAATTATAATTAAATTAGAGACAATCGAAAATATGTACCTAGGTGTTTGTTTGTTTACTTGTTCAAATTTTTGGAATAGAACGCAAATTGTTAAAATTATTAGTTATGTGTCACTGCGACCACGACGCAGCGCGGCGGTTTAATTAGAGACGTAAAACATCAATAGTTTCTCGCATTGGTGCGACTTGACAAACTCTACGGACATGAAATGGTAATTAATCTAAGCCGGACATGGGCATACACATGGATGGTACTTGAGTGTAATATACATACATTTTTTATCCGTCGTGTCACGCTTTCTTAGTGCCAGAGCAGAGCGACTCCTATCTGAATTATTGCTGTTATGAAACTTCCATCGCAAACGTAAGCGCAATTGTACGTATTAATTCACCGTATATGCGAATTTAGATGCCTATGCATATGCATGCCGACATTAGACAGCTTTTTTAATGCAATTTGCATGCATTCACTCAATGACTTCAATGAGAAAAACACACAAATGTAGAATAGAATACATAACTCAAATTAAAAATTCAAATAACCCATGGAGCTCTGCTCTGCCAGTTATGAAACAAAAACGTTCATATGCACCATGAACATGAATGAGTCTCACTTAAATAGTGTAATATTTGTTCTTATAAACTATACCTAACATACTCATCCTCTCCAAGCAAAACTATTGTACAATAGATGAAATCAAATGCGCACTTGCGCACTTTTTCTCCACTCCCTTGCGCTTGCACTTGATGTGATGTGAGGTGAGTTTGAAGTTAGTTAACAATATATGCACCTATATACCTGCCTGCCTTTGCTTAAAGCTTATCGTTGAATTCATCTTAATTAGAATAATAAGACCGTGCACGTTCTGCGAGAATTAAAACCGCATTTATCATACAAGAAGCCAACGCAACGGTTGCGAGGTGGAGGGTTACAGGTGAACCTAACCAGGTACCGTTAACTCCTTCTTTTTTGTTTTACCCTTTGAGACTGACTTGAGGGTGGATCTAACTGTAAACTTATTAAACTTCTAATGAATTTTGAGAGTTTCTATTTCAATTTCTTGAATTGGAAGCATTAATGTGACCAAATTTGATGTACGTTTCCGTGTGGCAACATGCAATAACATAGGACATGAAGATGTACTCTTGCTCTGAGCGAATGAAACGAAAGCGCGTGTGAGCTTCTCGGAATAAATTAATCTCATATCCTCTCCTTCCATCCTCGTATCATCATTATTCATGTATACAAGTATAAGCACAATATATGCATTATATCGATAAAAAGGAAGGCACCGTGAGAATGCGCATACACACCTCTCGTGCCGAACAAGAAGAAGATGAAGATGAAGAAGAAGAAGCATCAAGAGCACGTTGCCGCCACACCACACTGCCCTGTGTCTGCGTGCATTTCTTTTCACTGCCTTGCACCTCTGGCCTCCTCTCATTCTCTTACTTTCATTAATAGCTAATACAAGCGAGCAGTGGACGCCGCGGATGATCTACCTGGCTCGCTTCGCCTTGTCTCCTCTTTGCCAGCGCGCAGCGTTCTGCTTAAGTTTGTCTTGTTTTTGCCCATTTGCTTAACGATGTGTTCGCTTATTATATTGAAATTTCTTTGGGAGGTTTGGATGGTTTGATTACTTGCCTTATTCATATCTTAAATTGACCATTTGGGGAGTAGCAACTGAGCAGGCCACTGGCTTTTTCTCTCATCTTGGTTTCAATGCTAACGCGACAATATCCACAATACCAGAAAGTATGTAATACAGAAGCCGCAATGCCATGTGAGGTGAGGTGGCATGGCATGGCATCGACGACACCTGTTTGCTTTGTTTGTGTATTGTCGCTTTTTCCTCCTCGGTCTGGTAATTACATGCATGCAGTGACGCTCACATTCGTGGAATTCTTTTTATGTAATTTCAAATGTTGCTTGCTAATTTTGCTTATTTAATATTATCATACAATAATACTATACGCCGATTATGACTATTACTTAATTTATTATTTATTTATGATTCGCATGTAAGACAACAATTGCGTTTTTATTCAAGTTTAGCCCAAGCTGAAGCTGAAGCTGCTTCTGATGTTGCGTCGCTTGTGTTGTGTTGATGGCGAATTAATACTCATATGAATACACCAAGCGGTGAGTAAGGTCAGACGAGCTGAATGCAAAACATGCAAAAGATGAAGATAATAACGCGAATGACCACGGCGACGACGACGACGATGGACGGACGGAATCACGGAATTAACTCGCAAACCTAACGTAACGTACGAATCCCCAACATATGTCATTAGGTACTGAGCGAGGCGGTTTTGCATACGATTATTATTAGATTTGTGCGAGCGCGAGCGCGAGTGATGGCAATGAACAGTAAAACGAAAAAGTCTTTAATTGCTCGCCTTTTTATGCTGTTGTACTACACATATCACAATATAAACGTTCAAACGAATCAAATCTAATTTGTTTTTAATATGACGCATTGTGTGACAATGAAGCCGTAACACACTCGCAAGCAGAACATTTTAATTTAATCAGTTTTTATATTTTTTTCGTCCTCATATCTTGCCTTAAGAAGTTCCTTCCTGGCTAACTCAACTCTGCTTACTTTCGAGTGTTTACGTATACGCTTGGTGCACAAAGCATCACCTACAACGCATCGTTACCGACTAAATCTACACATTTTTGCAAGACAAACACCTGCACGCTGAAGAAATTGCTCTAATTTCAGAAAGACTATCAGATGGTTGCAGCATTAGTAAGTAGGTAGGTATATTGTACTAAATTTGGCGGTTTTTGGCATGCAATTAATGGAGGTTTATGGTAGCTGCTGATGATGTGCATGCACCGTTTTGATGCATCTGTTTGGCGCTCCAAACCCTTGGAAAAAGCGGGCATTACTAATCGAAATTAATTGCCCATCGTAAAATTATCGTGCACGTACAAATGCGTGCATTTTGGCCGTTTTTTTTGCTCGCTTGTAAGTATTTTTACCTGCTTGTTGCTTCTTTAACAACGGACGGACTGTTGGACCTCACGGAAAATACACAAAATTTACCTGCTACCAAAAATCTTTCTTCTTTTTTCTGGCAGATGAACAGAAGCATCTTGAAGTCAGAAGTCATTTGCAGTACATACGTTTTTCTGCATCTTGGTTATAACTTATAAGACTTTTTGCTGGGTTGGTACTCATAAGTGTACTAGAGTTTTTGTCATATGCAAATTTGTTTTTAATGATACGAAATTTCAATTAATTTTTTCACATCAGGTTTTTGTGTAACGTGTCATTAAAAATTGATTATCAAATCTTTTGTTCCTGGCTTGAAATGGAGTTTTTTTGAGGAAGTGTAACAACGTTTTATGATTTCAGTCACAAATGCGGTTTTTTCCGACTGGTGGTTAGTGAGATATCACACCAAATGCGAGTCGCTGAGAGGCGTTAATGATTCCTGGTCGCGTCGCGCGCTCAGGAAGAAGAAGAAGAAGCAGCAAAGCAAACAGTTGACTGCCAAAAGTAGAAATTTTCATGTGACGACGACGATGATGATGAGTGTAGATCCGAGCGGAGAAGTGCGGATATAATATAAATATAATCGCGATAATTACCACTTGTTACCATGAGGCGGCAACCGCAACGCACAAACGCGAGTGTAGATTTAATTTTATAACTTTCCCCATCTGCTCATTCGGCTTGGTTTGCCATACCAAAACTGTACAACTGAACGAACGTTCCATGTACTAATGTTCTAGTTAAGTGCCAACCAAGGTACGTCTCTTTGCCAGCTTTTTACTAATCGCCAAATAAGTTTTACGTCCTGAGCGCTCGCTCTCTGAATGAATCAGTCAGATAACGTTCTGTAACTTTAAACGTGCATTCGCATTCTTGCTTGTTGGTTTCCTCTTGGAAGATTTTTACCTGTTTTCCATGTTTTCATTTCTGCGTAGGTAACCTGCTTGCCTGGCTTAAATTTTTTGCTAAATTTCCATCCGACCTTCTGGGATCGTATTTCCTCTACCTGTCTGGCTTTTCTTCTTCTTCGTGCGCCACTTTAAAGTGCATTAGCATGCACATAGTGCAGCTGACTGTACCTACCTAGCTGCACAAAATAACAAAAAAATCACCTTCATTTCGGTAATCGCAATCTATTACGCCATCAGCGAAGAGACATGTGTCTCGGACGAAGAAGAACCAAGGCGCAGCGACAAAAACTCAACGATCGACTGACCGGATGGTGGTTGAACTCGTACTCGTCTGGTCACTCGGCCTCTCGCAATGAATGAATGACGTTGTTGAGCAATTGCAAAAACGCGGTGCGTCTATGCGCGAGAACAGTTAATTAATAGAAAAGTTCATTGATAGTCGATGGCTTTCACGGAAAGCAACGGTGCCTACGTCTTCGGCGATTGATAGCGATTAACCTGTCTGCGTCTGCCTAGCGTTTTTGCCACCGTGCATGCGCTGACAAATAAATGTAAATACACATATGTAGGTATGTATTGTCGAGTTGTAAATCTAGAAGAAGCTTAGTAATGCGTGTAACCTGTTGAAATGATTGCCTGTCTGGCTGGCTGCTGGTGGATTTGAGTAGGCGTACGAAGATGATATGCGGTGGCAGGCACCCCTCGATCAAAAAATAGCAAGGCGCACGTATAAAAAAGCCGAGAGCTTGTATTATTGCATTGTAAATGCATCATAAATGCAGCAGCGCCAAGGGGAGACTCCTTCAAGACACGAGGGCGACGACGATCAATTTGTGCAAACGTTTATCGAATATTATGCGATATTGCGATATTGAATTAGGCATACATTTACTAATATTTTCCTTCCTTTCAAGTCGGTCTGTCTATTCACTCATGGATAATGCACAAATCTTTACAAATAATTGGACTTACCATACGGCTTATCAGACGGAATGGGCGATGGAGCATTTTCTGCAAAACAAAAAGAAAACCAACATTAAAATAACGTCTTGAGTCGGTTTTTTCAAGCAGAAGTATATGTATATGTAAATGTGTTCACTTGTGGTTTTCCATTAGGTGAGTGTGAGTTACAGATAGAAAAAGCTGTAAAGATGATCATTTGCATCGTTACGCTGTCAAATTACGACACTAATATGCAGCGATTTGCATGCAAACAGAAGGAAATTTATGCGCCAAACACAACACATCGATTACGTTCCACGTGCGTCCTGCCTTCGTGCTGTGTTTTTTGTGCGCTTTTTCGTTTGCAACGAAATAAATATGCACATAGATGCAAACACATGCAACATCATAATTATTCGTAATTATTCAAATTTGTTTATGCAATTAGCGCTCATTCTCAGTAAATCATTATTTCGCTGTTCATAATCTAACCAACAATAAATAAATAGGTAAAAGTGTGAATGAAATTGAAAAAAATATGCAAAACTAATTAAGTTTTTGATTAATTGCCGGCTCGTTCCTTGTATAATGTAGATGCCTATCAAAAATGCTTTTTTATACCTACATTATTTATCAAGTAGAATAGATAAGACCTTGTATAATCATCTCTCACTTAAACAAATTGTGAAATACTTGTGATAGAAATTGAACGAAAACTAAATGCTCGAGTTAAGTGCTGCTTTGCGTGCATTTACACACTTAGCGTTTCATCATTTCATACGTAATTTTCGTATCTTTGCATTCGTTGTTCGCTCATTGCATTGCAGCGAATTTGATCAAAAACGCCAGCGAGCCGAGCCTGTGAACAAACAAACGAACAAATGCCGCCCGCGTTGCGCTCATTTACAAATTTATCAAGTGTTGCGTTTTGTCGGCTGCTTATCCTATTTACGAAATGTGTCATGCGTTCAATTCCATAATTAATGCGTGCGTACGCAGATGCTGCCGCCTGGACCATGACCTCGCGTACGCTTCTTTTCTTTATAATACCGACAGCAGCAGCGCAAGATAAGTGTCGATATCGAGCTAATTTTTTCCTCTCATCGTGTGTTTACGGCTTGTTTAAGTCAAAAATCATCATGATGCCTGCATCGGCGGCGCTCGTTTTTTGATCTCGTCAAACTTGAGACGCTAACACACTACACTGCGTTGCACTATGCTTGATGCAAATTACATTAAAATCCATTAATAGCCAGCCGCAATTTGTTTCATTATAATATAATTCGCTCGGGCAGTCGATGACTCAGCGCCTCGCATTCACGTTTCTTCGTTCTTCGTTCGCGATTATCCCATCTCCCATCTACTATCATATCCCATCCCGTCCTTCAGCTCAGCTCTGATAAACTTCATTATGAACACTTGTATGAACTGATAAATATGTAATTCTTGTCACAAATGCCTAATTAAAATGTTAATTTTGTTACGACACGACTGGGTACATATAATGTATTGTAGAATATAATAATTCACACCTTTTAGTATGAATTTGTCACACTTTTGACAAACAAATCCCGACAGTGACACTTCGCATGCACAAGCGCAAGCGCACTATTCATTACTTAATATCATCAGCGTGCGCTTAGAATTTCCCTTCCACGAGCTACCCGCCTGATGATGATGATGAAGACGAAACCACGCGAGTTATGAATACATCAACAATATGATGAGCAAGAAGAGCCAGGCGGCGAACCAAATGAAGTTATAAACTCCACTCTTCACATGCATGCGCGCATCTGCATTGTGTAATTGCAATTGCAGGTCTCAGCTTCAAGGACACTCAACTGTCATTAACTTTATGTTGATTAAACTCGTATTTTTCTAATCCCTAGTTACCAGCGATATGATAATTAATCATAAAACAGTTCTTCTTGTTCTTCGTGAGACTTGAGACTTGATTGACTGAAGGTGCGATTCTTAGAAGCGCAGAGAGAGAAATTGTGAAAATACCTAAGTGTCAGTTGTTTTGCGGTCAAACGTCTAAAACTAATATTCGCATGGACGAACGAACAATCGAGAGAGGGACATTGAAAACTGTACGCCTCTTAAGTGAACGAGCAAATGAATAACAACCCAATGCAATCAATGGTTTCTTCGTTCGTTGCACGTGAAATTACATAGGTACTAGGTTTTGGGTGCGTAACAACATTTGTGATCACGCGTCCTGTCCGACGAAATATTTCCACGAAATTATTAAACTCACTCCCCAAACAGTCAGAGAACACTGACTGCATGTACATACAGAAACGAGTTTATTCGTCCATCTCGCAACGCAAATCGTTGTTCGAATTGAACGCAAATATTTCGAGTGGAAGAGTTTGAGGAATCTCATTAAAACATTTAATTAAATAGAATTTTATACGAACACACGAAATGCACAAGAAACAAACGTTCGTTCGTTCGTTCGTTGTACTTGAAATGTGTAAATTCTTAATTAACGTCTTTTAATTAGATAATTATAATTAACCAATTAGATTCATTTTTCGGTGATCGCCACTAATTATCTTTATTTTCATAAGTATATTATTGTATGTAGTTTTAATTCAATAACTTCTATATAGACTAAAAACTAAAATAATTTTAGGAATGTCCGATTTCCTCCACATTGCATTGCATTTGCTAAGAAATCCAATAAGGAAAGAAGGTTAGAGCACCTGCATACAGTGCAATGTGCACAGGTAGAGAAGAAAACTCACCCCCTGGCATTTGCAAAATAGGAATGCAAGCCAACGGCAAGGAAAAAATCACAAAGAAGAATCCATTTTTTCTTGAATCTTATGTGCGGGACGGTATTTGTGCGAAGGTAATGTATGCAGGGGTGGTTTAAAGCTCAGTGCATTAATGCACGTATGTATGCAAGTGAAGAAGGTATGAATGAGATGCAGTGTGCACAGGACTCGCATTGTGGCGCAAAATAGATTAATGCGTTTTCAGACAGTCGACAGTCGAACCTACAAGAATGTTATTCAAATTATTTGTTGGCCGAGATTTCACTTCGTGCCCTATTGATGTCCGCAAAATTTATGTGCGTGGGTGGACGAAGGCAGATGTGCAATTGTTTGCTGCTGCAATATCTCGGACAATCGTTAAATTTTAGGTTATATAACACATTGCTATTAGACTGCTATAGGTGTAGAAATCATTCCTAGGGGAGTTGAAAGTAAGTCATCCAGAGCACCCCTTTTTTAACCTCCTTGTCAATCAAAGAATATACATAGGTACATACATACTTACAAGTGTTTGTGATCATAAGTCAAGTAACAAACAAGCAGGTACATAGGTCAATAACTTACCGTCGCGAAGAGGCCCCGGACTTGGCGGCGTTGACACTGGCGAAGAGTTCGGGGGACCAACGCCACCCTCCATGTCATCCTCGGAACTCGCCACCGGACTGTTCTTATTGTTATTTGTATTCGCGTGCGCATTATGCGTTAGAAACCCACCACCCACTGTGTTATTATGTTGCTGTGTTTGTTGTTGCTGCTGTTGTTGTTGGTGGTGCTGATGCAAGAGCAGCATCTGCTGCTGGGCGGCCGCGAACGCGTTCAGGTTCTGCAACTGCTTCAGATGCGAGGCGACGGCGGCGCTGTGTGCCGGCTTCGTCTTGAACTTGGACATGGTGAAGTCGAGCGGCTGGTCAACGCCGGCGGCGCCGGTGACTCCCTCGTGCTTCGTGTGGTACAAGTGGTTGGGCTGCTGGAGCAACATCGGCATGGCCTCGTCCTTGCACTCGCTCTTGATGTACGCGTGCTTGCCGCCCACCGACCGACTCCAGAAGCCCTGCGTCAGCAGATCGATGGTGTTGTTGTTCAACTGCTGCTGCTGTTGCTGCAGGTACTGTTGCTGTTGCTGCTGCTGCTGCTGGAGGAGCTGCAGATGCTGCTGGTGCTGGAAGTTCTTGATCCCCGAGGACTTGGGCGTCGAGCTGAACTGCTCGAAGTTGTTGTTCGCCTGATGGGAGAGCGTCAGCGTGGTGTTGGTGTTGGTCGGCGAGGAGGATTCGACCCACCGCCGCACCGTTTCACTTTTGTAATCCGCCAGATTCGCCACTTTGCACCCACTCATAGAGAGATATTGGAAGCGATCGAAAACAATCACACGCACTAAGTTTGCTGTTGTTTCGGCCGAGATGGTTCTGATTCTTGTTCTTGTTGGCTAGCACCCGACCTAGCACACGCTTCACGGCACGCCAACATTTGTTTACATTTGAATATTGCAAAAGCCAAGCAAACGAACGAACGAACGAACGATCGAGAGGAACGTGTGTGTACTGTGGACGTGCGCTCACCTTCACTGGCCGTGCTCGTTTGTTGGAGTGAGCCGAGCGCACGAAGAAGCGAAGGCGAAGCAAAGGCAAAGGCAAGGCAAGCGAGACATTGAGGAGCAACCGAGCGACCGTCCGACCCATGCCCATACCATCTCCATGCACCACACACTGGCACACAGCGCCTATCCTTCTTGCTCCTGCTGGGCCCGAGTGCAGTTGGGGTCCTTCTGCTCGTGCAGGTCTTGAGCTCTTCTGTGCAATGTGCTGCAGGATGCACACACATACTCAGTGACACGTGTGTGGTGGGGAGGCGCGGCGTTGCAGGACAGCATGCAGGAAGCGGTCGGTTGCGTGCGTCCTCGTCGGCGGCATTCCTTCGCACATTGTCGGCTCGCCTTCGTCGGCTTCGTGCAGCAGGAGCTGGTGGGAGCGCCGCGCCGACCAATCCTGCTGCGTCGTCCGCTTTTCCGCGGCGATGTACAATAGTACATAAATTGTATGGATTATTTATTTATTCCTATATGTTATGTATTTATGAATATATATGCTTTGTCGCGCGGAGGCGGTGAGCCGGGAGGAGACGAAATGCATTGAGCGGCGGCGGCAGCGACGGCGGAAGAGACGGCGGCTACGTACGCAGTTGCAGGACGAAAATGCTTTTTCCCTTCGGTGGTAAGTTCGCCTGAGAGTTCACTGCTGAGTTCGAGTTCCTGCTGCTTGTGCCGCGAAGGACGCTTTTCTTCCTGGCTTCCAGCGTCTCAGCACAACGCGAACGCAGAGAAGCAAGCGCCTTTCCCATTACAACTTTTTATTGAGTTTTCATATTTCGTCTTCTTCAATTTTTCAAAATGTCTACATTTTCCTATTTAATTTTATACAAGTTCCAATATCAACTTTCATATGCTCGCTGCACTGCTCAAAGTTTATACTTATTTGCTTCATATTTCTTCCTTGGCTTTTCGGTATTTGTAAGTATTTCACCCTCCATCTGAGTTTAGTTATTTATTTACAATCACTTCTTCCCAAAGCTGTAAAACTTACAATAATGCCATAAATTTCAATGAGCGTGTTTAGATTTTTAGACTTTTTAGATCATCATAAAATGCAAATTTTTTGGGAAAAAACACTTACCATCTGCAATAGTAATGTAGGAAAGTTCCAAGAGTGTAAGAATGTATCCATATTTTACGAAAGTCAGGCGTTGCTTGGGGTTTCCATAAGAAAAACTTGATTATTTATGTGACTTTGTTCTTGTGGAAGAGTTTTTGAGTCTCGCACGCTGGGAAATGCATGGCGCGCTTCGGAAATTTTACAACATCTTGATAATGTTTCACTTACTCGCAAGCATCTTCCAAGCATCTTTGGTCGCTGATTTCTTTCTTTCTGGTGGCTGTTTACTTGCTTTGCGCTTGCTCAGACCTATGGCATTGTTGCAAAATTACGCTTGTAAAACGTAAAATATTAATGGGATTCTTGTAGAAATTATTACCATATAAATATTTTACGTATTCCATTATACTCTGACTGTGCGGTCGATTTTTTATGAGGTTTTCTTCACTGACAGACGTATTTGGTTGTCGATGCAAATCTTGAGGGCATTCGACGAGATTTCATTATTGCTAAGCACAGTTCAGCGACGAGGGTTCACTCGAGGTGTAGTGTTCGTATTTTCCCAGGAAATGCGAGTTTTTTAATCAAAAAAGAAGAATACCCTCGAAGCGAGCAAGGAGAGAAGAAGACGAACGCTTTGCAAGGCAAGGCGAGGCAAACACCTTGCCGACCTGAATTTTTTCCCTAAAAAAGCAAATTCACTGCGATATTCGTAGGTATGTCCCCGATATTTCCAACTCTCTTGCTTTATCCACACACTCATGTGAATGATTTTTTTGTTGTTTGCTGACAACCCCATATGCGTAAAATGCAAAAGCCGTTTTTGCTTAAAAATCGCACTTGGTTCTCACCAGTGTGAGATTTTTTAGGTCAAATAGATTGAATTTCGATATTTGGAAAACGGTTTTTTCTATGAAATCCCTTCCTTACACCTTTCAACCATTGATAAGTAATGGAAATGGGTAAATGGGTGAAAACCGTTAAAAGCGTACACGTAAACTTCTAGAAGAAAAAAACCGTTTATAACGAACTTTCTGCAGCTTCTCTGAAAGCATCTTCGTTTCCGCGTGAGAGTTGTAACTGCCAAGCCGCTTGTCGTTTTTTACGCGGGAAGAAGACGCGAGGTATTCGCATGCAAAAGATCCGGGATCCGGGAGCCAATGGAAGCAGCCAATGGAAATTTAAAGCGTTGTGTGAATGTTTCCTGCTGGGACCAGGAGCCGGGACTGACGGGTATTGGTGCATATCTAATGCAAGCGGCGGCAAACGGCGCGGCGACTGCGCGTCCCTAATCTGAATACAGCCGTATCGGGTTCGTATATAACGGGCTGTTCACTTTTTTATCGCTACGGGCGGCAGCACTGGCGGTGGCAAGCGTGGGTGTAGCTGCTGCCCCCACATATCGTATCTATTTCAAGGGGAAAACATAAAATTCTATGTAAACTGATTTCATATTTAGGTAGGTACATATATATTTACCTACCTACATTCCCTAAATCTATGAATAATCATTACAATTTCATATAAATTAAGTAAGTAAGGCATGGGAAAGCAAAACAAGATGATTCATCCCTCATCAAGGGCGCAATAAGTACAGTGGTGCATACAGTGGTGCAGTTGCATCCCTTTGTCTCGTATGCATACATCATGCATGCAAATCCCTCTCGTCTGGTCTGGCACGATGGCAACTGGACAAATATCGCCTCATATCGATCCATTGCCATGCTTTCCTTTGCTCTACGTCCAGACACACTTATTTTAGGGTCCAAACTACCCCAAAGTACAGCAAAAATCACTAATAGATATTTCTACTTGCCAGCGGCGTAGTCGCAATTACCCTTTGTACTAGAATTAATTAAAGATTCATCTGCAACTCTGTTCTGTTCAGATTTCTTTCTCCATTTTAAATTTCCATACGATTTCTCATTGGTGGAGCTAAAAGGGTGAAACCATCAACACATGCAAATATTATGAGTTATGTGAAGGGTTCTCCAGGGTAAAAAACGTCCTTGCGATAGAGTTAAAAGGAAAGAGTTAAAAAAGCGTGTGTGCCAGAGTCACCGAATCGGATTTCGTTTTAACAGTCATTCCAGTAATCGATGCCACGTGTCGTCGCACCGAGTGTGTGCGTAAGGAAGAAAAGAAGAGTGTGAGTGTCGCCTGCTGCGCCCAAACCAAACTATATAGACGGAGGCCTCATCGGAATTGTAAATGAACGCACATACACATCGCATCCAAAGGTGGAGAGCGGAGATGAATGCGCGCACGTACGGTATGTGCACGCGTCGTGTGTGCTACCTGAACGCGAGCAACCCTTTTCAGACGGACGCGTGGCGACACCAGGAAGTACACTGCGCACTTATTAGAAATGGAAAGCTGAAGCTGAAGCTGGCAGGAGAGGTCCAAGGTGTGCGTGCCGCTGGCTGTGCCTCGAAGAATCGTACGAAATTGACAATGCATTCATTCTCTAAGAGCGTCCCAGGTACCTACCTACATGATGACTCGAAGGATCATTTAATTATTGGATTCGTATTTCCGGTTGCAGTTTCTTAGAGCGAATGGCAAAACCTACAAAGTGTTCCAGTCGATTCAAGATAAGAGGACGCAATGCGTTACACAAGAGACTATTTCAAGACACCTTATAGGTTAGGTCGATTTGAAAATAAAAAGTAAAAGGGAAATGCAACGGCATGGCAGCCAAATTGCAAAGCATTAAGCCGCAATAATAATCACCCTTTCTTTAGGTAAAACGTCTTAAGAAGCAGGAAATTCGAGACTCAAATGCATTCTTGTTTCCTCGTAGGACAGACTGACGACACATGGCGCGAACTACTTGGAAATCATTACGACTCCGAGCTAAACACTGGGAATCACAAACAGAACTGTTATTATAATTCAACAATTCAATGATAAAGCAATAAAATAAAACTCAATACAAAGTATTGTGTAATGATGTAAAACTCTGCTCGCTGTGCTGGTTTGGAGCGAATCATAAGAGAAAATTTCAATGAAAAAGTCGCATAATACGTGCATAAATTGAACGCGCATGTGAGGAATGAATGGAAATGCGCGAGAGATTAATTGCATATTGAGCGCTCCAGCTGCCGATGTGTTTCAATGTCTAATTAATCGCGCCGGTGATAAATCTGCGCCGGCAAATAAAATAAAATCTAATAGGCCTTCGAAACCGATTAAACTGCGCGCTGTATGATAATTCGCGCCGCTTTTCAATGCAAATCGCACTCGAGCACAATGATCATTTGAAAATTATGCTAATCGCTGGATAAACCACTGCAAATGCGTGAGAAAGTTGTTTCTGGAATTGCTGTTTTCTTGAAATGTTGAAATCCTGACGGATTTTACAATAGGTGAGTGAGTATATTAACTCAGCGTGAAGTGATTGCAACCCTTATTCCTATAAAAAATAGAGATCTGCCCGTGGTGATAATAACAGGTTTCTACCATTTTTTCATGGCTTTGCCAAAAAAGAAAGCGAAAGTATTAAAAGTAGTCGTCAACGAAGGTTCACACGTTATTGCTCAATCGGACAAGTTGAATGCATCAATGCAGCTTTTTATTTGATTCTTTGGAAGTCTTTTGAATGGAACCCAAGGAAAAAAGCAGCCAGAGGTCGCTTATTAGATAATATTAAAGTGTATGAAATGTATAACAAGTTGCAGATTTGCGCAGGCAAACGTAACGAAACTGAAAACATTCACAACGTCCCTCAGGGATTATCCCTTCAAAGACAGATTTCAATTTCTTTTTACGCCTACGTAAACGATTCGTTTTTTATTCGTCTTAGAAGAAGAAATGTTGTTTGGCGACAGAAATACTTAAAAATATGCAAATTAAGTAACCACAGACCTTGTGAGTCAAGCTTGAAATATTTGTATAATTATCGTACATTGTTAGGTAATCTTGAATCGGAAATTACGTATTCCTAAGAATTGCAAGAAATCTAATAAGCGATCATTTGGAAAGGTGCGAGTAAGTCATTCATATTCATCTCTGAATAGAGTTCGGACCCCCGCATTTTCTTGTGTTGTGACGCTTTCAAGTGACCAACTGGCCAAGAGATCTAAGAAAGCTACTCTAGATTTCCATGCATCTTGAATGTGACTTTTTCATTTGGTCTCCATTGAAGGTGCGATGCTCAACTGGTCATCGAGCGAACAGTGGCAATAAACTGCCCACATGTCATTTAACGGTCGGTATGGCAAATTGTGTCCAAAGTATCGACATCGACGCCATCCACCCACAGCATGCAGCGTTTAAATATTTCAAATACAACCCTGTGCCAACTGCAAAATCAACTTAATAGAGAGGAAAGACTGCGGACACATTCAGAACGCTTCTCAATGTCGCCTTTGAAAAAAAAAGTGAAAATAAATTGCACACCGACCGACGACGTCTTCTTCTTGGTCTTGGTCTTGGAGCAGCACAATAGTGTTCCTTCTTGCAGCCTTCTTAAACGCATTCTAATGCATTGCAGCGCCGAATTCGCATTGTGATTGTGTAACCACCCTCGTAAACGGCGTGTCGTTTGTCGTCTTCATCTCTTCATCTTTCACGCTGCAGCAGCGCCAAAAAATTACCGCCAGCTGCCGAGCTCGGCTGCCCCGTTAAAAAATAACCCAAAACCTACCGGTTGCAACCGCGTTAGCTACAGTTAATTTAACTCTCGTCTTCGTCCTCGTCGCGTCGTCGTCTTCGTGGTGTGGTGGTTGAAGTCATTGCCTATGGCGCCCCCTTTTTCCGTGCCTTCAAGGCAGATGGCTCATAGATAAAGCATCTTAATTATTTTCTTCTTTTGTGCCAACTTTTCTTTCCTACCGTATTGTTCTTGCATATCTACAGCTCTAACTCTGTAATAGAGTTATACACCCAACTGATAAGAATCTCTTTCTAACCTTTTTTCCTTTAAGCTAATAAGATATGCATCCTCTCGCTTTTTCCTCGGTGCGTTTTCAGATATAGCGTGTTGATTCATGTCAATTAGTTTTAATTATTAGTAATTTGCCTATTTCTAGGCAGGAAAGGTGTTGCGTACAAACGCATCACCAAACATGAAATTATCCACTTGATGCCTTCGCTTAAGTATGAAATATTTTACTTAAGAGAAATCCACAATCCACGTCTCGATGGTGTCAATAATTTTATAGCCGGCGCCGCTCGCATGAAATTTTCGGTCGTGAAAGAAGCATTCGTTTCGCGTGCTGCATGAAAGCATCGATCCCATGGAAATGTCCACCGACCCTGCGAGTGCATCCAGGATGGATGGATGGGAGCGAGCGTCTTCGAGGTGCAGCGCTGCGTGTTTGATTTTTCTTTTGTCCATCGTTCGCGGAATCGAAGCTTTTACGAGTGCGACTTGCAAGAAACGCTGTAAAGTGCTCGCGCCGAGAGGCGACATCAAAGCGCGCGATGGCGATTTTATTCGTTTCATTAATCGCCACTAATTTGCATCACGTATTCGCGCGCACACAAACAATTTGCACACACATTACACGACATGCAACAGAATACAACACTGTTTTCTTATATATCCAATAACTTGTAGGAAATTACTATCAAAATACAAATTCTAGAATTCAAGACTGCATGAAGCATTGTTACGATGAGGGTCGATGGAGAATCAAAGAAAACGACGACCGCAACGATTGGCAATCACACGCTCTGCTAGATGCAGACAGGACATTTGATAGTAAAATTTCTGCGAGTGACGTCCACTCGACGTGTCCTGCATCCAAAAGTATGTAAAACTTCCCCTAAACCATCAAACAAAGAAGACGCAAAAAGTCAATTCAATGTTTATTTATATATGTTTATGCATGTGGCATTCATTCCACTGCGTATTTATTCCGTTTGGGGTTCGACAACGCGCTTGCGTGGTTTTTGCATTTTATGAATATTAATGATGCACACCTGTATGTATGATGGCCATCAGCTCCATCCATTCATCCTTCGTTGCAACGAGCAACAAGCAACGAGCTGGTTGAGTAATATTAATAATAATATGATGATCATAATATGAACACCTGTGTGTCGCTCATCAGCGTTCGGCGCACGAAAAACGTATCCGAATTATGCGCGCGTGTGCATATTAAACGCGCAATATTCGAGGAGTCGCCTCGCTCCTTAGAAATACACATCCATGTAGACTCGTATTGAGGAAAACACATCGCAACGCAACACAATGTAATAATAATAATGAGGCAAGTCGTAAACAAGTATCGCTCACGCGCCGCGGCCTCACCAAGCCGCTTATTCAAGTGTAATCTTCATTATTCATGCAAGAAGCCTGCGTGCGTTTCACTTATTTTACATCCCGAGCTGGTGAGTGGAGTCGAGTTGAATTAGAGCAGCGGCTATTTCACTGATTACCAACTCAATTAAGCATCCGCGTGACAGATGACAGAGCGCTTGCGGTCTTACTATGACTGTGCTGTTCATTAAACAATTGCACTTGCACTTGTTATTAATTAAGCGACTGAAAATTCATTGAAATTCATGCAAATTCTACGTTCACGTCGTAAAAAGTGCATACTTACAATATAAAGGCCAAAGACTGTGACTTTTGCAGGTAAACATAACCTTAAAAACGTGTTCGTGCAGAAACTTTATTCAAATTAAGGTATTCTGTGCTTTTTCACCGTAGAAAACGAACTTTTCTTAAGAGAATATCAGTTTTTGTAAAGATTTTTCCATAAAGTGGAGTACATATCCGCATACATATTTAGTGATGATGAAGAAACTTTATACACATATAGTGGGTATAACAACAAAGATACAGAAGCAACAATATTGCGGAATGAGGAGAGTGTACGCGACCACCGTGAAACAGCACGCTTATCGGGTGGATCGCAGCTCGCATGCATTTATCTGGTGACAATATCTCGTCTCTCTTTCTTCTATACTTTAGCTAAGAGGCAGCAAGTAACGTCCAGCAAGTAGCATCCTGGCGAAAATTAAGCGACGCGGACGAAGCAAATTTATATAATACTCCTAGAAAATATCGCACGAGAGTGAGTCACGTGCTGTGCGTGTTCGGTGCATGCATGCGCATGCAGCGTCGGAGGAAGGAAATATGTATATCATTATACGCGCCCGATAATCGATAATATCTCGGCGCTAAAGAGGTAATAAATTGGCAGTCGCAGTCCCATTCGCATGCGAACATTTCCAGCACGATTCTGCGATTCGCCACTGATGCAGTGATTCAGCAAAGGCAAATATAAGTGGGCTTGTATTGCAGTGCTGCAGCATTTGTGGAAATTGTTTCTGATTGACTTTTCGCCTCAACACCTGAGCGTGAAACAACAATGACTTGGCTTTAGCTATAGCTTTGGCTTTTGCTTTTGGCGCCTGATTTTTTCACCTCTACCTGCTTCTTGCTCGCTTGTTGTTTCGTAAGGAAACGAATGCTTCTTCGCATTTCTAATTATGTTTCTTTCGTCCAGGGTCTTCGGGGGCGCGTTGCGTTATGCGGATTTGCGAATAGACACAAACAAACCGCAGAACTACACGATGCGATGCATCAATCAAATCGTTTTCGAAGGCCATGACGAAACTGCTCTTTATAATACTTAATTATACGCTCGGTGTAGGTGCTTGCGCTTATAATTCATTTTTTAAATTAATGCTTGAATAATTAAGCATTTGGTTAGCTCTTGGCTTACATTAATTTTACTTTTGAATTTCAACTCACTTATTAAAGAATTAAGACAATTTAGGAATTGTTTATTTCTGAGAAAATATCCAACTTTGTTCATTTACACGAAAATCCATGTTTTTGAAGGAACTCATTCCAAGAAGTTGACTCTCAGATTGATAATGGGCACCAAGTCTAAGAATAAGAGTAAGAAATCGAGCTGCAATTAAGTGTCGATTATGACGATCTTCAAGGAGTGAGTAATAGTGAAAAATGTTGTTGCTTCACGTAATATTACACGATATTCCTGCATTTCATGAACGTACATAGGTAGATATTTTATTATTAAATTCTTTCGAGGAATGAAATGTTTCAAAATTACTTAGTCTGTAATTGTAAGTGCACATCGATCAAAGTGTAATTTTTTCATGGAAATATATTAGATATAAACAATTAGATAAGTATGATAATTTATTAGGTATTATCATCTCTAACACGCAATATCGTGTTTCAATCGATAATCAATTTGCTGAATTTGTTTACTTGATTACAAATTGCACATTTGTGCTAAGGACAATCAATTGTCGATAAGTATGATTGATGGTCAACCACAATTAGGAGATAAGTACAGATAAGTAGTAGACGTTCATGCAGTACCTAAGTATATTTTGTGAAGAAGAATAAAATTGAATGAAATTAACTGTATTTTTGCATTTCTTGCAGGTTTTTGTATGACAATGACTTGCCGCACTTTCACCGCATTTAATAATACAGCGGAAGCGCTTCAAAGGACCTGAAAAGTCTTCATTTGCGTATATTATTGTGTACTTACAATTGTTCATGTTTAGCCTTAGGTGCTGCCATGTATGAGTATGAAACACCACACAGTATCATAATATTTTGAAACAAACTATAGAAACTATAGAAACTTAAAGAAGAAAATAAGCACAAATGCATTTTTTCAAATTACAGGGTTGCACTTTGAGGGATGACAGTTGGTGATGATTAATGTGCTCCGCATCTATAATAATTTCGCTCAAAAGCCAAAAAGAAGCAAAATTAATTTCAACCTTGCGCATTTCCTCATCAACCGTCTCGGTTTTTGAATATGCAGCCTCCTTCCCGAACCAAAGCGAACTATAATTAGAATTTCTTTGTATCAGCTTCGTCTCGCCGATTTGTGGCAATTAATCTCTCTCGTCTGGACTTTTTAAAGGCTCAAACATAAAACGAAATATTTTTGGGACAGTTGTCGATAAGCAACGCATAAAATTATAACAATGCCACTCTTTTACGAGTCACCCAAGGATCGAGCTTATCGATAGCGGAATAGGAAAAAATGCTTGACGCTTGACTCGAATAAAAGCAAATGCTTCCTCTGGCTCTGGCCGTACATTGAGACATAAACATAATGACGAGGAGCAAGCAAGTGCGGTGTGGTCGGCCGCATCAAATATTGCGTTCCGATGAGATTTTCGCATTGGCCTGAGAAGAATGACGTAACCGATCAGACGAAAATCGAGCGACCGCGACCGTCCAAAACGTCGTCGTCGTGGTCGTCGCAAGAGGACAATCTCGTGTTGGATCTAAACAGGTTCCTCGTATATATAAAACTGACCTATCTTAATCACTACTTCGCTCATTCCATACATGATTTACAGCTTTTGTTTTCTTCGGTTGCCTTTCGGGTGAATTCTTACTGTTTCTAACCTCACTTCGACCAATTGCCATTTAAATTTCAAACTTAACAAGTAACCCATACTCTTTTGACATTATCCACTAATAGTGTGTGTATTTATGCATTTATTTAATGCGTAAAACGTGAGAGATGATAAGTGATTGATAAAATGATGATGCGCTTTTGATGTGGCATCGCATGGCATGGCAATTGCAACTAATTGTCATTTTGACGCACTGCACGATGAAGTTATTTGTAGCAATTTGTCTCTAATTGTAAACGATATCAATATTTATAATACATACCCACATTCAAGAGAATTGACATTTCGTGCGAAGAGAACGAGAAACATGCTTTTAATTAAGTCTGTCTGATCGCAGATATGATTTCCCATGGACTGTTCTCTGTTTTCTTTTTCTTCTGGTGGTGTACGCAAATTAAACTCAGATTAAGAATGAAGGCGTCGCGTCGATTAGTCATCTGAATATTTATTACTGACCGCACTTTTATCTTCTTCTGGTAACTTATACGAATATTAAAAATTTCCAGGACCGTATTTAAACCAAAAAATAACAAATACAAGTTTAAAATACACTTAAATACGATGTAATTAAATTATTTTGTTTGGAAATGTGTCAAGTACAACCCTGTAATGCAATAGTTAAATCACAAAGTTAATTTAGTTTATTTCTCAGTGTTGTGTTGTGTCTTTGAATGCAAGCGATGCGCAAGTAACAAATCGATGCCGTCCTCCTTATTTCATTTCTTCGGCGCTTCGGCTCTTCCTCGGCTGTTAATTATTCTCGAGGAGCAAAGCACGCTGCTATTATAATCAGTTGAGACACGCCCTCTAACAACACATTACTGAATTGTACGAGATGTTCACACAGAGAAAATTAAACGCTACACTTGCTTATAACTTGTACTTATACCTATAAACTTGCACATTTTATGTGACTTTGGGAAAAGTACATTCATTCTAGTTGATTAGTATGTATATAGAAGTTCATACCTCGTTATGTCCTAGAAGTGTGCAAGTTTTATCGCATTTGCACAGCACGTTCAGGACGGCGCTTTTGCTGATTTCCCCTCTTTATCGCTAAAAAACTAAGGCTGGGCGAATATGATGCGTTAGCGTCTTAATAGGCTATTGCATTGTAGCCGACGCTACGCGTATCACCTGTACCATTGATTGAACGCAATGGCAAGTTCAATCACGACCCTGTATTGGTTACCTCGCGTTGACCTTTAATTCGATACGTTGCCAGGTAGGGTAAGAAAGCGTCTCTTGTCCAATCAGCGTGGCTTAGATCAATGACATACCCTCACACTTTCCCTATCTCTGTCGTGGCGTTTTGTGACCAACATGTGCCGTCACGCCGTCCCCAACGTGTTAATTTCAAACTAAAAAGTTATATAATTCATAATAATTTGCAGTATCGTCATCTAGGAAAACAGTTAGTGGAATGGAAAGATGATTAAAGTGTGGTGAGCGTTCAGAAACAAATTCGAAATTTTCAGAACGGTGAAGTATGAGGCAGGCAGGCAGTCGGACGCACCGAATCGTTAGCGTTCCTACCGGAGCGCGCCGCTTGCGTGATTCGATCTGGCTGATTGGAGATTATTAAACGGTCGCCTATAATTATAGTCCTGGCTGTTTAAGAAGAGAGAGACTTTCCAGATCATTTGTGTGATCAGCGAACGGCCAAGCAAGCAGCAGCAGCAGCAGCGGCAGCGTCTCCACCCGGCTGGACCAAACACAATCAACGCGAACCTCGTGGTTTTATTTTGTTTTGTTTCAGTGCACGGAAGAAACCGTTACGCGCAATATTTCTTAGATATCTAAGGAAATCATTACATAATTATGCATACAATACCAAATTAAAACAGATGGAAATCGCACAAAGAAAACAAGAAACAGAAAATTGCACTCGGAAAATTTCTCTCATTGCATAATCATGAATGTGCATTGCGCATTAGGTGTAATTATCACTTAATTTCGAATAGACGTGCAGCAATTTTAATTAAAATGTAAATTTTTCGCATTACAAGTGATGAAATTTTGTGAAAAATAGCACATCGATTTGCATTTCTTGCCGCTAGAGGGAGCATGGAATGGACGATGATAAAGATCGGCATGAAGGTGCAAAAGTTGTATGTATGTGTTTGTTGATGCGTAATGATGATTGATGCATCGGTTACGCAAACAAAATGGCTAAGTAATAATTTTCGAATTAAAATTACAACTCTCACATGTCAAATTACGCATGTCTGACGCTTTATTTGTCTTGTTGATTGATTTTCTTCCAGAGGGCATTTCACTTCTGAATAACTTGTTTCAGATTGAGATTAAGATTTCCTGTTGGGAATTTCTTATAACATAACATAACATGAAGTCTTAGATTCAACAAGGTTAATTACATTTGACGATCAAGCATCATCCAATACAGCACATGCATAATACCTTCAGAATGAGCAAAGATGTACATTAACCGAGGAGCATCTTATAAGGTAATTTACAAGATGTGTACATAGTTGTATTCAACGATATAGGATAATGAAGTATGTAGACTTTACCAAGTCAAATACACCCGAGTCTCAAGCAGAATTACGCGTTGGGAGATGACTTAAGTGAGAATGACTGTAGTGGAGCATTGGGGCGATTAACTATTAAAATTGCCTCCTCCTTCACTTCACTTCACTTTACTTTACTTCTTCAGCATACAGTGGACGCGAACGCGAACGCGAACGTAGCAACTTAGTTATAAACTTAGTTAGCAAGGATGCTTATATTAGCGATGCTGTTGAATCTGCAGAAGGAAGAGCGAGTGAGAGTCGATATACAAAACGTGATAATGCCATTTAGATCGCATCGCCTGCCATTACTCATAACGATCCAAGCAACGAAACGAAACGAATTTACTATGCGAGCCAACTTACCGTTTCATAGACTGACTAACTAACTAAATAAATAGGTGTTATCAGAAAAAGTGATTAAAAATCATTTTAAATTAAACTCAACTCACAATCAGTGAGCAGTCGATTTTTCTGCAAGAACCATGAGCAATCCAAGAAATGCAATTTACATTATCGATCTGGGATCAATTGCAATAATACTTATTAATTTACTATTTTGCTTTCTATTGTTCGCTTCCTTAGCAGGACGTACAGGCAGTGTGTGTCACTGCCTTTAAAAACAACGCCGCGTTTTACATTTTTGGCGTGGCAATGCAGAAAAAACATGACGCGCATTCCATTCTTCAGTTTTTTCACAATGCGCGCCGATTGCATTCGCATTCAGCTTCAGTTTGATGCTCGCTGCCTGCCATCGAATGGATGATTTCAGCGTATTCTGCTCTTGCGCTTGTAAAATAATACTCATTTTCTCAGCGGCCGATCGTAGACCAGCGGACGCTTCAGATTTATTTGCGGGGCATTCATAAAGCGACGACAAGTCCGCAACTATCGTCGAATTCCATTTCTGCCAAGCGCAAAAAGCGCGTACATAGGTACATGATTCCGCTTCTATTGGGTTTTATTATTTAATGAGATAATTAATCATTCGTTAAATATTTTGATGATAAACGTATTGATAAACAAACGAACAAGTCGGCAAACTTAAGAACAATGCCTTGGCGTCGTTAATCATGGCATAATATTGTTCTAATTGCGTTTTAATTTGTTTCAATTAAGAGCCTTCTTTCATCCAGTATTCTTGCAATAATTTAATGTAATGCATTTGTAATTATGTGAGTGATTATGTTACTTATGTACCTATTTCTAATTAATTATCGTTGAGCAGGATTTCTCTCATTCTAATAATAACTTGCCAGTGGCGGCGATCAGCGCACAGCGGTTCGTGTCTTTCCAGGATTGTTTTGCATTAAACGTGTGACGGACGTGATCGTACAAGCGTCTTAGACATTTGCGCAGGCGTCTCCTGGACGCCTAGAACACTCCTCTGGCCCGTCTAATTGTGGTTTTTCTCGTGGGCGCCCGGCGCGCATGTGCATTGCGAATTAATGCAGGATAATAAAAGTTAACGATTGCGAAGGCATCCTCGAGAGCCGGGCTATGAAATTTGAATTTTTATATGACTTAACCAATCGTCTGTGGCTGCGTGTGTAGCCATCCAGTGCGCGGAGACCAATCGGCTTGCATCGCGGAGGAGTGGTTCGCGCTTAGCATTCTCAAGAAACGAACGAGACGAGATTTCTTTGTGCGTTTGCATAATCTTGTTCTGGAATTACATATACACACACCTCCAGTTCCAGCTCCAGCTTCAGCTTCTGCCTCAGACGCGAGATTAAAAAGTTAAATGCCGAAGCCTTGTCTTGATGTGCATGTGCAATCGAAGACAATCTAACGGTACGTCTTAAAAGGGTATGTAGGAGGTGGACGTGTTTGGAAAAACGATTGCATGCGCGTTTACCATAAAGAAAACTGCACGTCCAGATGGCTGGCTCGCTGACTTTCACATAGTGGGTACCTACATCATCGCATGCGCATGCATTTGCATTCCTTGAAAAAGCAACATCATTTGCCTCCTTCAACAGCAGTCGTTATGATGCTGCTGGACGAGGACAAGTAAACGATTCGTGGGATCGCCACGCATTCGGATTATAGGTAGAGGCTGAACGGCGTGTAGAAAAACTTGCCTCGTTCCCGATGAATATTTCCATTAATTGAAATAAATCAGCACTCGTTTAGCAGTTTATGCGCCTGTACTAACGGCCCATTTACATAGAATCAGCGATACTCGCTTCCAAGCACACATCCTATAAATAATAACTAGGCTGATAATAAAATTAAATGCTTATCTAAACGGTGTAGGTACATACTTGTTTTTCTCCTTGGAGAAAACTCACAGTCGCAGTCGTACTGAATATTTCAGATTGAGTTTCTTCTGACTTAATTGCTTTCATCATGTTTTATATCACAAAAAGGACGAAACGTGACGTTCTTTGAATTAAAAGATTGGTAACGCGTGGTAAATGCTAAGAGTTGTTAAAATTAATTAAATTTATTAATGTTTTCTACAAAATGTCATCATAATTAAACATTATTCAATTGTAATTGTTTATGTTTATCTGTGAAAAATGTAAATAAAATTAAACAATTGTCATTAATTGTCATTCACATAATTTATATTCGAAAGTACATACTTTATATTCAACATTGAAATGGAAGTTTTTAGGCAAGAACCAGTTGTTCGTCCTGAACGTGCCCGCCTTGCAGAGGTGGCTAGAGGGTTGCTTAACTTTCAGGTCTTCTTGGACAACATAGAACTGCTAGAAATAGATGCTGCCGAGCACAGAGGTCGAAATGGAGTGGTTCATCCCCGTGTACCAAATGCTTATCGATGGTGGTGTACTCGAGAAATCCTCAATCGCCACAACTCCCAGAGATCCCTGTAATACCTCTTCACGATCTCATAACATAACCTAAAACAAAGACCAATCTTGTAAAATTCATCTCCGTGATACGTATGCACCCAAATCTAATAAAACTGATCCCAAAACGTACAATTATTCAATTCCCATGTTAATTAACAAATGACTTAAACAATTTAAGATACATAGACGCGACTTTGTGGCTTTCCATAAAATAAAACGTTAGTAATCGAATTAAAAATGCATTACTTGTCTTTCCACTGAGAATTTCTCTTATTTATTACCGAGCCACACCTTGGATCCCATATGCACTTGGGATGGCTGGCTTCCTAATTGATTATAATTGATTAAACTCGGCGTAATTACCAGCTAGTTGCTGCAACTTTCTTACGATTCTTGCCACTATCACATCAATTTTAATAAAATTCGACGTGTTTGCGAATCGCCGGAGTAGTTCTTTCACATGCCAATGAGATTTATCAATTATCTTATCACGAAATTCCTGCTGTCTGAAGCTTGAACGACTCTATTCTACCCACATGCATACCATATGCCTGGCTACCCGCTGGATTTCAATTACATTTCCGAGGGTTTCATGTAAATTCGTTAAATTATTACGTCAAAACATGGTTATGATACGAGGGAAAGGAAGTCAATTCTGTGGCGAACGACTGCAGCCCGTTTATTTTGACGCACATCAGGGAGTCAATATCAGTTGTGGATCGTTATAGCACTTCACAATTACCTACTTGACATGAACAATTGGCCAATTATCCACTCGGCTCTCAATTACGATTAATTAACATATTAACGACGCAGGGAATGTTTGGCTTGCGGCTGGACTTATTGATGTAATTGATTAATTTAATAACCAACAGTCATACGTCAATCAGCGATAATGCATCGGATGAAAAATGGAAATGAAAATTCGATGGAATAATTGGCAGATAAGAGGCGAGCGAGCAAGAACTGAATGCGAATGAATAAAACGTGTTCACGTTATTTCTCTGAATGCAAAGCAATAAAGCATTTATTTATTCGCATAGCAATCAGATATTAATTTTCCCACATCGACAGCATGCGTTGCAGGAACGCGTTGCAATGCACTGCCCGCAATGCATCTGCACTTGAATTGCTTGCTTCATCTCGAATTGAATCGAATAAGCATTACACTTGATATAAAAGTTAAACGTTATAGTTGTTATAAACCAGGCGATTGCTTCTAAGTACGTATAACCGTTAACAGATCAATCTGAATTTCAAAATGTTTTTTTAATTTCTTTTCTGCTCTTTTCTTAGATATGTACTCGTACATACAAATAATGTTCAGTTACTTGACTCTAATCTGACTTTGAATTGAATTAATTTAAGAAAATACCTGCTTAGTGGCTAAGTTCTTCTTCAACAAGAAACAAAAACAACCTTTGCTGAAACTTATTGTTTCAGTGTGAATGGAGTGAAGTGAAGTGTTGGCATCGCCAAAAGAAGCCGACTACATGTTGATGATACCAAAACGATCTGAAGCGAAGGAAGAGAAGACAAAGCAGAAGCACAAACGGCGGATGGAAAAAAGCGACGATGCCGTTTAAATATGTCGCAATGTACGCGTAATTACTTCAAGTGCAAGATATTCATTAAAATTGTTTGCTCGAGAGCAAGGAGCAAGCGAAAGCGAGCCTTGGCAGTGGCTGTGTTGTAGCTTTGTCAACGCCAATGAAGAAGATGAAGCGTCCTGTTGGTGGTTGTTATCATCAAACGATGACGATGACAAGCATTGCGCTTGCAAAGCGAATTCGCCGACTTTAAAGACGCGCCGAAATATTTTTATTATCATGACGCATGATTAAAGCAACTAGAAATAATTCAGTCGCAGAGGCAGAGGCAGGACAGCGACCAATGCCAGACAGCGCGCGCTTAGAATGCAATTAATTTTTATGCGCGCCAGCCAATAGAGACGCGTCTGCATGGAAATTTCTTAACAGCTCGTCGCGTTTTTTCCTCGGCCGCGCACAATTGGCATAAATTATTTAAATGACGGCCGCTGATTCGCAATTCGCAAGCCGGTTCGGTAAAAGTTCGCATGCGAGCAGCCAGCAGTCGTATGTGAAAAAACTGGCGCGGCCAGTCAGGCCTCTGAATGCATAAATATAGATGAGTAGAGAAGATGCTGATGACGGCTCGCTGACTGTTGAAAGCCAGGCCAGGCCAGACACAATGTCAAACGCATCAAATCGCGCTTATTTATATTCCATTTTTATTTATTAAGCAGCGACCATCAACCTGCGCTCGCAATGAGCTGCACTCGCCGAATACAAATTGACCGATTATCATATTCCGCTGAAATATTGTATTCTGTATCAGCGTGAATCAGTAAAAACTGTTTGTTAAACTAAATATTTATCGATGAGATGCGTGCTTGCTTGCTTGCACAGTTAAATTACGTCGGCAATGCGTTATCGGCGCAAAAAGCGACTGTCGCGCCGTACATGGCAGCGGCGAGCCAGCAAAGCATCGATTAATTAAAATTTCATTTATAAAGTGCCGCAAACTCACACATGTCGACCAATTTGGATGCATTTGCAAAGCCATAAGCCTATCCCTTTATTTCCAATCCGCTTTTTTTCTATTGTTTTATTCCACCGCTAGGAATAATTAGTTAGCCAAGCGTCAAACCAGTCATTCTACATTTGGTCACTTCACTTCTCTTCTCTTCACTGTTTGTTTGTTTCTGGTTTTTAGTTTAATTTGCTAATTACTGAAATTATAATCCAAGCGTGAATTAGAACACTTAATTTGTATGACTAATTAGCAACATCATAAATCATATTAGGTATGTATGTTTAAAGAATAAATAAACAAACAAACATACAGAAATAAATAATAAATTTAAACTGTTATAATGATAGTACGTACGTAATTAGATTACAATTACATCTTGGATTGTTCGCGAATGATTTGTTGGCGAAGTAACGCCACGAACGGAACGGCCGATAATAAATCACCATTGTAATTTGTTTAATTAAATCGAATAAATCATAGGAAGATCGGCGGTGCCATACATACATTATGATAATCGCATTTCGTATTGCACGTAGGTACGAGACGTGCATCGAGAAATACAGGTATTGCAGGCTCACTGGCATCATCATTTCGGTGTATTAGGCTCAGATCCAATTATAATTAGTGGTATAATAATAATAAGTCTTGTCGTACAATACCGCTGAAGCGTATAATTTAAATATTGGGTTAATAAATATGGTTCGGTCGTGGCCACGATTTACATACTGATTATAGCCGCTCTCAGCTTCAGCTTCAGCTTACTTTCATATTCTCTCGAGCGCACGAATCCTCCTGCTCGGCCTGAGAGCAGCTCTTTTCTTCCATCTCGCATTATATCGGCGCTCGATATCAAATTGTGCATTGTGCAGACGTACGACGACGGCAAATACACCACGAAGCGCATCGACAAAGTCATCCTGGTTTTAATTATAGACCGTATTCTCGGGTGGTCCCCACTTACTTACTCTCGGCCTTCCCTTGCACGACTTCCAGCCAGCCAGCCTCGGTCGCGTTCATTCACGAATGTAAAATATCTGCTTTTAATGCATGTGTTTAACAATAAATATCGCTGTAATGAACGGAAAGCAAACAAAATGAGAATAAACTTCATTTCTCCTGGTGGCGGCGAAATTTATTGCATGTACGTATGCAGTGTCAGATTTCCTCGCTCGGCTCGATGAGTAATGAAACGCATCATTTCATCAGACATGATTCCATGTAGAAAAATGCCTCGTACTTACATACATACCTTGCGCCTGGACGTCTGGATGCTTAGCGAGCCTGATTAGTAGTCCATGCGCTGCCGCCCCCGGGCCGTCCATGGTTATGGCGAAAATTATATAAAGTGAAGAAGCGCGCCTGGACTGAAATAAGGAGGCAAATAATGAGTTCCGGACGTGACGTCATTATAACCGGAAGCTGTTATTTATAACGGCATCCCGCGAGGGGCGGCGAAATTAACACGAACACCTCGTCGGCCCCCCCCCGTTTGTACTGATTAACTACAAGGAGGCGGCATTCCGAATACGAAACAAACAACTAAATCAGCAAAACGCAGAAGAGAAATATGACAGTCTCATACTAATCAGTGAGAAAGTTTTCCATTCGTTGCGATTCGGCTTACGAGTATGTAATTATTATTAGTTTTTCACTGATAACAAGAAGAAAACATACAATACAATACACGTTGGCGGCGGGTAGAAAAGAAAAGATCAAAGTGATACAGTAGCAAACAATCAGCTATTTTAAATATTCAAAAATGCGGCGGCGGCGAAGAAGAGAAGCAAAGCAGAGAGGCAATTTGAGCGTTCACTCACCGATGACAAAAAGCACCGTACGCATTGCATTGTCCTTCTGGAAAGGCTGAACACTGATTGATAGGTGACAGATCCACTAGACGACAACACGCCGCAAAAAATGCACCGCTTCTGCTCCATTCTGCGCGACGCCGGCAGCGTTTTTTGCATGCGTTTCGTTTGCATTTTGCTGCGTTTCGCATTCATTCAAGGAATGCTGGACGCGACTCTGCATACCCGTAAGAATCCCGAGAAAAATGTACGCCTGGCATGGCAATTTCTTCTCGTTATCGACGTCAAAACCGTAGTGACTGGATGAAAATATCGAGCAGACGTGTTGTGTTGCCTAAACCTTCCTGCGACCTATCGAACTACCAGGTCATATTTTATGACAGGTCGCCAATCCCATCCACACAGTCAGTCTATTGTACAATACATTTTTCTTCCTTTGCCTTTGGCTTGTACAAGGAATGCTCGTTTCTGAAAAATAATCCTACAAATCTAACAACTAACAAACTAAGTGCCTCTACGTCTCTTTAAATTTTAATAGTGCCTTTTTACATTTCAAAGCAGCCACTGCGTGTGCAATCGATCAGCGAGCGAAAAAAACTCGCGTCGTTCAAGTGACCATTTAAGTCACAGCATCTTTGACTATGTATTCCAACGCCAAGTGTTAATAATCATAGTCACATACACGGCGTCCAGCCTTTTTTGCCATTGGATTGTTGTAGCACGCACCCGCTTCACACTCGCTGTATACACATCGTTCAGTCAATGCGAAGCGTATTCGCATTGTAATTAGTTGGAGCAAAGAAGTACAAAGCAATGTATGAGACAGATCACACAAGATACAGTACTGGACACTTAATCTAAAATAAATATATAATTAGCACTCATTTTAGCACTCTGTGAATATTTATCATTAATAATATGCTTTGTTAGTACTTAACTTAACTCTTAATGAAATATCTTGTAGAAGGATAATACTCATTGAGGTTATGTTGTTGGCGCACCAAGTGTATATTGAGACGTCAATTTGGCGACAACGAGTTTGCTAAATGCGGCCATAATGATCCATCTACGGGTATGCAAAATGTGAATATTTAATGCCGGTCATTTAAATAATTCGCCAATTCGCGGAAGCGCCTCGCCATCCGTTTCTTTGGTTCGAGTGAAACGCGACGAATACAAAACGCGACGAAGAATTGCCAAGTGGCGACATCGCCGTCTGGAGACGGCCGTCAGCGTGCTGCATAATGTACATAAAAATTAATTAATTGATAGAGTAATTAATGCATTGATGCATTTTTCAAAGGACTTGCTTTAACTGCCCATTGTTTCAGTCTGCCAATGTTTCACCATAATAATTAAGTTGCAAACACACCAACTGCGAATGCGCACTGCATACGAGTACAGGCATCTGTATTTACGCTGCTTGCAAGTTAAAAATATTAAATGAAATGAAATGAAATTGAATAAAAGTCAATGAGAATCATTTGCATAATTAAAACGGCAATGACTAAATGCGGCACTGTGCAGATATGTACTATAGCTTTCAGCGCGCTCTTTACAGATGCATCGCATAAATCAAATTGAGTAATTTATTGCCGATGATTATTTATTTATCTGTTTGTAGCTGCACGCCAGGAATAAGAGTAGCTACTACGAATTAAACACGAATACGAATGAAGGCAACTTCTATGCGTATGCATCGATTTATTATCTATGCAAACCGCACGAGAGATATGTAATTATACCCGCATTGTTGAATAATGCGCTCCGAGAGCAAGAAATGTGTCCAGTGTCCTGAGTCACAATGCAATTGCTGATATTGAACCTTTCCAATCAATCATGCGACTGCAACTCGAAGCCGTGTATTTAAGCGCGAGGCTAATTGATTTGAAATTATTTCTAACATTCTTCCTCCTTTGAATAATTCCCTAGCAAATGTTTTGCATGCCGGTGGTTTTACCTCGACCCAGCTCGCAGCTCCCAGCTCCTCTTCGTTCGCTGCACGCCAGGATAATTAATGGAGTGCCTCTGCCATTCATTTCCAGCGTGCACACGCAGCACCAGAAGAAGCCGAACGCTTGCCAACTTTTGTCCACTCTTTGCTTATTCTCCGTTGTTCTTCGTCCGCTTTGTGCGTCGTCGTGCTGAAGAACAATAAGGCACACAGCGACCAGCAGGAGTGTGTTCGTTATCTGAAAGCTATCAACATAAATTTCACACAGATATTACTATTAACTAACAATGTGATACCTACTACCTACGAAATAAAGAGCGCATAAAACTTGCCAACTTCTCTGCTACTTCTCTGCGAGAACTTTTTAACTATTCTTTCTGTGACTCGCTTGCTTCCTTCTCTTATCTCACAATCAGATTGAGTTAGTTTACGAGCCAATATGTCAGTCAATGAGTTTAATTGCATCTGTTTAATATGAAACTATGGGAATGTCCTCGACGGGCGCACAATCGACACGCGGATTCGATATTATTGTCAACTACGAAGAAATATGATTCATTTGCATCGGCTTTAAAGGCAATGCGCGCTTGGACGCAGGTTAATAATGTGATTTTTATTCAATTACGTTCTAGATTTCTTCGTTTCTCATAAAGAATTCCTGCGCAATATTGTATGTATACTCATATAGTGAGTGACCTTTCGTTAATTATTTTAGTACTGACGTATTGAAGAATATAATAATCTTACGTTAAGTCGACAGAAAGTCTTATAAAAATAATAATAATGCAATTACATTGATATAGTTAGTTAAAGTTAATTTATAGCCAATTGTGCATCACATACCTACTTGCTTTGTAATGAGGATATGCAGATAATAAAACAGCATTCAAATTAAAAACTTACTAATTTTCACTTGTTCGCTAGAAATATAGCAATTAAAATATATGTAGGTATGTAAGTAAGTACTATGTGTATACAATGCGTGAGCTGCTAATGAAATGCAAACATTAACGCAGGTAATTATAGATTACTGATCGCAATCGCGATCGTAATCGCATGCCGCCTTCTTGTTCTTGTTTTCATCGGACGCGTTTGTTGTTGAGCAAAAAGGGCGCTCGCTCCTGATGGTTCTTCACTTGCTTATTCGTTGCTCACGTCACGTCTCGTCATGTAACATCCGCTTGCTGTAATTTGCTTACATGCGTTGCATTAAAATCATAAAATTTCTAATAAAATATTTAATTGCGCATCGTACAAATGTTTATTAATCCACCTGTGCGCGTATTTATGCCAACGCACAGACCACTCTTTCATATTCATTTATTCCCTTTTATGTTGCTTTATTACGCTCCAGTCAATAAATTCAACTCGTTGATATTTGTGTGTTAATTGTTCAAAAATCTACATACTTACAGGTATGCACATGGCTTGCACAATTAATTGAGATTATGTGCCAATAAATAATTACATTTATTATCTTCGTTTATCAACGTACCCAACCAACGTCTTATTCTCATAAATGTCAACCAACAATGTGAATTACTTATCAATAAATGAGAAAATATTTACAATGTATTAGGTCGTTCAGAAAGTCCTCGCACTTTTTAGGTAAAAATAAAACACTTTTTTTTTAATGATTAAAACTTTTTTGTTGAAATATAATTTGACCATTCTGTTCCATGACTCTTTGCCAACTTATAAGCAAAAGATTTATTTCTTGCTCAAAAAATTCTGGTTTATATTGGCAAAAAACTGATCAAGATGATTTTTTACGGCTTCTTTTGATGTGAAGGTTTTAGCATCTAAAAAAATTGCAACGATCTAAACAAATGATAATCTGATAATGACAAGTGTGAAGAATAGGGTGAATGCGGTATGAGTTCCCAGTTTGATACCGTTTAAAGAACAAATCACAATCGTTAATTCAACGAAGCAAATTTCGTTCAGTGAGAGGCCGCGGAACCCAAATGTCCAGCTTTGAATGCAGACCAAGCCGTTTTATGTGGTGATGGATAGTTGAAGTTGCCAAATTCAATTGACCAGCAATCTCACGAATTGTTATGCGTCGATTTGCATCAACTAACGCCTTTATTTTGTCTTCGTCAGGTTAAACTGGTCTTCCACTACGTGGTGCATCTTCAAGATCAAAATTTCCTAAACAGAACTTTTAAAACCAAAAGTGACATTGCCGTATGGACAATACAATGTCTCCATACACCACGACTAGTTTTTTTCTTACTTGCACTGCATTTCCACCTTTTACACAATAAAAGCGTAAAATATGTCAAAAATGTCCCTTTTTCCCCATCTATAAAGACTCACTGAACAATAACTATGGCACAAAAACAAACCAAATTTTTCACGAACAAAGCTTAATAAATGCACTATCGAAATATATTAAGTCTACCTAATTATAATTATAAAAAACCTCCGAAAAAATACAATAAAGTCATCTATCTGAAAATTCTGCGGGGACTTTCCGAACGACCAATACTTTGTGGTGCCTACATTTAAAAGTTGCTTTTTAGGCACGAAGATCAGCAGCAAACTAGATGTATCTACATGTATGCATGTTGCATATCATCAACGCGTATTACGTGAAGGACAATAAAATAATGGCGCTTCTTCATCTCAAGCCAGCAAGCGGTTTCGTTTCATGTTCTCTTGCATCGCGATTTGCCGCTACGATTGTCCCGGAACATGAAGTCGCTGCGCGCTAGAACATCCGAAAATACGTGACAACAACAACTATCTCCTGAGAAGAACATAGGTTTTGAATATCAATGCGTAACCATCTAAGTACATTCTAAAGTTGGTTGTTTTATGAAGTATTTTATAGAGCAAACCTGCTTTCACAGAGACAGCGAAGATTTGAATAGAATTAAAAATAATTAATGAAGAAACTTAGGCGAAAACTAACACCTCATTCAATTAGAAGTAATTTGAATAAATATTCAAATCATATGCGGGGTTTTTATTGTTTTCCACAAGTGCACTTGATCCACAATCAGTTATAACGAGTTCATTAATTGACTGAATTGAATTTTTTTACGTATGTAAGTATTAAGCGATTCGTCATACAGACAGAGAGTTAATTACAATAAAAAAGAAATTTAATTAGGCATACATACATACATACATATCATTCATTATTTGGTTTTGTTTGTAATTACTGCATAGTAGGTAGGCAGGTAGGTACATAAAAAGTAATTAATTATCAAAGCATCACTAAGTAAGTGAGCACTTAATGATTAATGCCTAAATGTGCTTCTATTCTACCAATTCGAAATTCATTCGCACGTGCTTCTAGTGCATTCATAGGAAATCAAATGAATTTCTAATTCAAATTCAGTTGCTTTCCGTACCAAGCCAACTAATTTCATATACTACCTACGTCTTTAGATTTGAATGCACTCGAATCATAAATAAATAAATAACAGAACAAGTACATAGGTAAGTGAGAAACCAATTTGAGTACCTACAGCTGATGCGGTAATTAGCGATATTTAATTGTCTCTAAAATTGTTATTGCCCACTTTATTTATTCTTTTTAATTATTATACATTAATGAGTGTACTTTGGTTTGAATTCTGAATTTTTATATAATTTTTCATCTGGGAAGATTCCTCAATGCTCTCAAGGTAAAATTCTTATGCAAATATGAACCTACTAAGGAAATCTACGAGTTTCCAGCGAACAATCAGACATCTGAATGCAATGCTACAGCAATAGGAAACGAATAAATAACGATGACGCTGTTTAGAAAAGAACAATTACTCCAGAGAATTGAGCTGAAATTGCTGGCAAGGTTCGCATATTGAATGTAAAGAACGCGAACGGTCAGCAGATGGCTGCGTATTTATAATTCTTTTTTAATGCCTCTTAATTACGTAGTCATTCGTTCTAATTGCAAGCCTTAATGATTTGTTTCCAGCTTATACGAAACGAATTATTTATTCATTAACAAGACCTAACAAATGATTTATTTAATTAGATTTTGAATTTCTAATAAGAAATATTGTACAATTACACCGAGTAGAGCGGATTTTTATGATTTATTCGTGCGGAATTCGCTGAAGAACTAAATAACCAAACATAGAGCACAAAGCCAAACAGCGGTCACGCTTGATTCATTATTTCCAAGTTATTCGTTTCATCGCTCGATTATCCATAATCATAAAAACGCCAAAAATATGGAGAATATATTTCTATCTGCTTCCTTCCTATTCATATTTATCATAAAATGCTTTTGTGCGCAATTTATTTGCTTTCCAATGCGAAATATTTTCATTCTCTGGGCAACTTTTAAAAAGTTTTGGTTATTGGCTTGATTGATTAGCAATTAACTAAAATCCAGGTACGTACACCGTTATACACCGCAATAACGTGTCAATTGACGTTTTCTTTTAGTCATTGATGATGTTTTCCGCTTGATTAAAAGTGATTCTGGCTGCTGCATTCTCAGCACTGAAGGAAAGCCACAAAATGTGTGTTTAACATGCATAACAATTGGTTCTAAACTACTTAGCATGAAAATAACACGACCGACCGACGTGGAAATTAAACGCTTAAATGCATTTCAATTCGAATTCTTCACCAACTCCTAATCGTCTATTCATTTAAGAACAATTAAGTGATGTGTTTTAATTTGATTCCCTTTTTGTGCATATAACTGTGGTTCTTTTAAATGTTGCATTCCGAATTGAATTAAGTAAAGTAAGTGAAGGTTGTATTGAGATGAGAAGCGCCTTTTGCCACCCAAAGAGAGAAGAACAAGCAAAGAAGGTACGGATAATGCTTGCTTCGTGCATAACGCACGGCATAATTTATGAACAATTTCATTTTTTCATTCACTGTCAGTCAGTGAGTGAATAAATTCGTCGCCTATGATGAAAAATTTAACAAATCGATTGAAGTAAATTGTAAATTATCCAAATCTAATCTAATATGAATGAGCGAAGAATCCAAGACCGGCAGCCAGCAGCAAAGCAAAAAATAATGCCCATGGGAAAGGCGATACTCAATGCGTGAATGAACGAGCGAATGAATGGATAACGAACGCGCGTAGCAGCGAAGACAAAGTCGGCCGACGAAGAGGACGACTCGCCGCTGATGGCAATTATAACAATCGGTAGTCTCTTCGACGTCGGAGTCGGAGTTGCTGGCTGGCCGACGAAGATTGTGCTTCATCCGTCATTTCTTTTCTGTGCATCTTCAGCTTGTTTTCTTCAAAACGCATTGGGCGGATGTTGCTTGACTGGCCACAAATTCGTTACAATAAATTATACAAATTTTCTTTATTTTTTGAGCGCTTGCTATTCAATCTCGTGGCGTTCGCGTTCGCGTCCGCGTCCGCGTCGCTGTCGTTCGTTTCAATGAATGCACTCATTGGGAGCGTTTAATTAAATAGTTGCGCGCAATCTGACGAGAACTCTGATGGGGGAAAGCAGGAAAAGTAATTGTAAATTCCTGTCATTGTCAGTGAGACGAAGGCGAAGACGCGCTGGCGAAATTTGAGAATTGCGACGACTGCAACAATACGCCCGAAGAACCAAAGAGCGTCGAGTAGCAACCGAATCAGTGCAGATTAAACAAACTTCAAAGACCTACCAGACGTCTCCTCCGTTCTCACTTCTTCGTTGATTTCCTCTCCTGCGTTACGCTGCCAGCATTCAAGAGAAGGACGAACTCAAACATTCCTTCCCAAATATTTGACGTTCTTGTGTTTTAAATTGTGTTTATCTTCAGGCATTTAATATTCATTCCCAGTGCCTAAAATGCAAAGAAATTAAGCAGGTATTCCATTCAAATTATTCGTTTAGAATTAGATTTGAAAATTCATAAATGTATACAGACTTAAACTCTTCAGGACGAACACAACACACCACACACGACGTGAGTGTCGCTAGTGTTCATGTTTACTCAGCAGCAATAGGATTTTCCTTCGACTCCCAGAACTACACTTGCGTCAGCTTCATCATCCATCTGACTTTGTTCGACGTCCGGCTTCCTCGTCCGTCCGTCCGTCCGACACTTGAATAATGCAGCAGCCACTTCATTCCACCCTCTAAAACCTAGACGCTAGGTAAGGCCTTTACATATCCATCCACCCTGACGGCCCGAGAAAGTAACTTTCAAAGCAGGTCTATGTAAAGTTAAAGTTTGTAACGACATTTTACATAACCTCACTTCCAAGCAATTCTTGAAGGACGACCCTCTGCAACAACATAATAAATCAATACATATATACATTTATTTCAAATAAATACAAATACAAATACACAATGATTTTGTAATTTGTTGACACAACCTGTCAACTCTCACGAAATCTCCTGCATGGAGATGTCGATAAATCCTGATTATACTTGCAAATGCTGTGCAAATGCTTGTTTCTGATCTGTATTAATCACTCGCCGGTGTATGTTGTTTGTTGATTTGCAATTCTATTGTGAAATTAGCAAACCACCAACAAGATGGCGTCATTTCAGTTTACATTTATTTCTGCTGAAGAAATGTGTTAATATTAATATTTTCATAAATTGCTGAAGGCATTTGCCAATGTTGGAGGATGAATTCATGTCGGTTGCTTTCTATATTCGTATTTATTCGTATATATTGAGCATTTGCAACAAAGAAGACGAACGTACACGTGGCTTGAATACAAAATTCTTTTCCATTCAAACTCTGAATACTTCCAAATCAAAACATGCTTTTCTATTTCGCTTTTCTGTCTTATTCATACAGTCATACAAGATATATTTTATAAATTAGATAAAAAATATTAAATTCTATTTAAATTGCTCTTTAAAACTTGTTAAGTACCAAACATCATAACCTAAAAGTGATTTGAATTATCAACAGCCAGTATATGTACATTTTCTATTCGTTGGCGGCAGCCTTAACATAAGCAGCTTATATTCGCAAGGGAGAAATTTCTTTTACGTCGTCCTTGTCCTCGTCCTCGTCGTCACTCGTCACTCAAATGCCGAGCGGCTTGTTACTCGTCGCTTGTGTACTTCTGTGCCTTTGCCCTTCTCCCATTCTTCCTTCCTGCCTTCCTTCGAGCTCCAGCTCCAGCTCAACATCCGCATCCGCATCAGCATCCCTTTGCTCTCCTTGCTTATTCGTTGCTTATGCCATTCAGGAGCATTCGACAGATCCTGCATTTTAACAAGACTTTACTACCAACCATAATCAAAAAACATTTTTTCCATTCCTTCGGCCCAAGGAAAACACGTACAAATCCCGAAGGTGCGATCACACGGCAATCACACGGCCCCTCGCTGCATGTTTCAAACACGCCAGCCCGGCCCAGCCCGTCATTTCCTTTCCCGTTACGATTGTCAGATATGAATGATAACGCATTACAATACACTTTGCGGTGCGCTTTCTTTCCTCTTGATGCAAATGTCAGTTATATGTGAGTGCGCACCCCAAATGACCGTATATTATTCTAAATTTTTCTTCTTTGGCAACGTTCTCTGCTGGACCAAAGTCAGTAAAAAGCTGCTATAATTGCACGAAAGTAGCTAAGGGTGAGCACTTTCAGTGCGCATACTCTTTGAGGTGCAAGAATTCATGCTTCCTTGCCTTCTTGTTCGCGTTCCTGCACACAAACTAAAAGTACGTGAATGTAAGAAAAATATAATGCAATTACGACCAAGCTAAGAGCATACGTTTCTTAATAAATGTCTGTTTTTGAGATCTATTCTCTATTCTTTTATGCATTCGACTTTTAAAAGTTCTTATCAATTATGTCTTGTAGAAAAGAAACAGATAAACTGATTTTACAATTTAAAAGAGGGTGAGCTGAAAGGGCCAGGATTGGTGGGCTTTGTTGCTTGGCCAGGGGCAGCAGAAGACGAAGACGTTGAAGAAAAAGAAAGCGACAGAGACGCTTTAAAATGCGCCAAGTGAAGTCTACCCAGAGATGCCTTCCTTTCTATATACCACTTACTAACGACCTGCGCCGAGTTTTATATAAAGGGGCTGATGTCAGGCTTCAGTTCGTTTTTTCAAACGCGCCCTAGAGTTTAACCCGCGTATGTAAAATAGGGTTGAAGTCGTGGTTCATTATTGGTGGAAGGATTTCATTGGTTTACCCTTTTACATAACCTTATATTATATTTAAATTCACATATTTCTCTTGTATAACCAGGAAAGAATCCAAGGCATTTTCATTTAAAGAATCCAGGATTCTTAATGTCTGGCAACATCGACATTTCATTGTCTCTACCCTGGGCAACAATATCCTTGCGACCCTCGGAGATCCAATGTTGCAATGTGAACGTGCAAAGGCCGCACCTCAATTGTCTTTAGTCCTGGGCTTGCTTGCACTTTGATTAAATTGCGCACTTACCCTACTACCTCATCATTGCCACTTGAAATAATTCATTTATGTCATCGGTCATGCATCCAATGTCCAGCTACAAATTAAATTAAACTGAGCTTTCCGTCATATTGTTCGTTTGATATTCGTGGCTTTTGTGTTTCTTTTTCTTGTGCATCACCGAATCGTAACTAATTCGGCATCTTTGTGTATTCTATTCGCGTACGTGACGCGCAATCCCTCCAGCTTCTCAGCGAATATAAACGTTGTCATCTCCTTGCCTTGCCTGCGACGACAACGAATTGACTAACGAGTTTTATTAAAAACGTCGCAGCGCCCCAGCCGGCGTGTGTCGTTGTTGTTTGGTCTTCTGGGGGCGCAATTGGAAAAATAATCAAAACTCGCCGGTAACGAAACGTACAAGCATCTTAATTGAGTTCTGCGCGCAGAAGTTTACTAATGAGCGGGTGAACCAGCGCTAAATTGAGCGCTGGCAGACTGCAATTAAGTTACCTCTTCGTCTTCATCTTCGTCGTCTCTTGGCTTATTTGCTGATTTATTCTAAAATGTCTTGTTTGTTTTCGTTTGCCGCTTGTCGCTTGTAAAAATGCGCATGCTGAGAAATGGGAAAATTCACGTCTGCTTGGATGTTGCGAGCGAGAAGAGAATGAATGAATGAATGCAATGCGTGGAGGGTAGAGGGTGTCTGGTCTGGTCTGGTCTGGTCTGGCTGGGGTGAATGCATATGTAGTAGGTATATGCATCCGATGAGGGGCTGCGTGCTTCGCCCCCAGAAGCCGCAGCGGCGAGAGTGAGAGTTTGTCACGCACAAAGGTTTGATTGGGCTGCTGCTGCTGCTGCTGCTTCTCGTGCTTCGTCTGCAGCCTGCTGCCTGCTTGCTGTTACAATTTCCTGATCGATATTGAACGATTCACCCTCGTGCTCCATGCAGCGCCGATGTGACTCTCCATGCACTGTTTACTCTTTCAACCGGCTAGAAATATCAAAACTAACAATCCCACCTGCGCCCCCCGAATTGAAACAAAAACATTATTCTTGCTTAAAATATTCCGCTGGACATCCGGGCGATAGATTGAAAAAATATATTAATGATAGCCAGGAGCCAGGAGCCGGGATGCTGTGAGTGACGATGACGCGACGTGCGCATGAAATGATGATTTATGCTTCGGCTACTTCTTCAGCGACGACGTCGTCTCGCATGTGACTGATACGCTATGCTAACGCGAGCTGTAAGCAAGCTCTGCTTTTTTCCGCCGACTCCTCCAAAGACGCGATCATAAATCATCGATAATGCATCCACAATGCTTCAATCTAAATTCTATGATGGCACGCATTTAACTTTTTAATTCACTATTTTTATGAACCAGTCACTCACTCGCCAGTCAGGGGGATGTGAATCTGAATGATTCAGCACAGCGAAAGCTAACGAAGCTGCACATATTAATATTAATTGACAATTGCGCAAAAAAACTTTACTTTTGTAAGGTTCAATTTTGACACCCGCTAGCCAGTAATTAAATGTAATCAGCTTTTGACGAGTTGAGCTTTGTAGTACTGGCGGTGGTCAAGGAAAGATAAAAAGCGAGGAATCCTGGACGAGTGTCGGACGTAATGAAGGCGTGCGCCGCGTATTTATCGCCCTAAGAGGGTAGCACGCGCAAATGCACGGAAATAATCACCCTTCGCAGCTGACCACTCGCTAATAAATCGACGCCTGAGCGCTGCTGCAACCCAACATGCATTGTAATTTTCAGTATCTCCGCTCAGCGCTGTTTCTTTTTGAAATGAATGAATGCGTGATGCTGCCCGTCTAATACGCAGTTAGTGTGTGACGTGTTCTTATCATCGCAACGCACTCGAACCTCTCGCCCTTCCTTCGAGCACATTATCCTAGCTTACGCATTCTCCCCGTCTGAAACTACCCTCATGTGCCTGGTAACACGAATGTGAAAGAATTCTGCACAGTTCTGGGCAGAGACTTAAGAATTAGCATTAATTATAAAGCGAAAACGAGAAGAGAAGTCGCGGTTGTTGCAACATTCTATATGAAAAAAGCTCAGAGAGACAAAGGGTCCGCTTGGTCGCTCGTGGGCATTGTACTCGCGGCGCGGCGTCTTTGTCGCTGGAGACTTTTGTCGAGACTGTCAAGCCATCCGTCAAGCGCGTGCATTCTGCGTATGTAGTCGGCTTGTAGCACATTCGCTTTGTCCGCGTTGAGCTCTTGCGCTTGTGGCCACCAACAAGTCAATTCGCCGACTATTATTAGCATTGCATTGCATTTTCTTGGATAACAACCAGCGGCAATTAAATTGTTTATTTCCCTCCATAAGCCCTGGAATCTGTTTCGTTTTCGTATTTTCACGTAGGTATATCTGAATAATTTCGTTATCCTGGGAAACAAATGCGACTTTTCCACTTTCTCAGCCTGGATTTTCTTTTTTAGTTTGTTCTTGGTGCTTGGTGTTCATCCATTCTTATAGGGATGTGCATAGAGACGTATAGACGTATCTTATCTCACAAAGTACTCGTGAAAAATGGCTCCATTTTCGCCTGAATCGCGATGAGGCTCTTTGTACTTATCTTTCCATAGACTAGGTTTTTTTCCTTGCGTGGGAAATAAAGGCGAGTGAATAAGCTACAGAATCGGCTCGATTTGAGTGAAATTATACACAGCAATAACCATATGTCGCCGAAATAGATAAAGCATTAGCGAGGAGGAGCTCGTTATTGCAATGGAAAGGCCGGCCGAGGAGAGTGGAAACCGAAACCGAAAAAATAAATTAGACAAATAAATTTTAATGGTCGCACGTTAGCGCCACGTGAAACTATTAACTATTTTATTGCGGCCAACTGCTGCGCAGAGTCGTGGATTAAGAGCAAACCACAATGCACAATGAAACAAAGAGACCGACCGGGCCGGACCGTATGCCAAATGCGCTCGCCAGCTATCAGCTAGAGAAATACATTAGAGTGGAGCATAATTATCTCATCACGCATATGGAAGTAGCACATTCATTAGAGCACCAATCGAATTCCCAGCCCTTCGATGATTTGTGCTTGACACTCGGGCGCTTAACTGCACAAATGCACGTGAATTGCCCTTGAATTGCGTGCTTTGAGCCATTTTTTCAAATATTTTATATTTTTCTAAGCAACTTTCCCCATATAATATAAAATAAACTAAGAAAATCGCATTTCAAAGGAGAAACAAGCAAGGATAATCACTTTAAATCCTCCCTATTTCTTCCCTGGAAATGATTGAACTTGTATTACAACTTACTTTACACAAATGTCCCAATATAAGTTAATTTTTTGACGTTTGCCTGGCTATTGATTTTCAATCAGCGACGTGCGCTCCCACTAAATAAGTTTAAACCTAAAAGACGAAAGTACACGAAGTCAAGTCACCTCCAGAGGGTCAAAACACATCCCTTGCTAAAAATTTTCGAATAACATCCTGACCCTTATCAAATCCTGCTAAAACCGCGAACAATTTTTGACAAGCCGACCGAGGGTGAGGTCACTCATCGTTGTGATGTTATTTTAGTTTTATTCCCGGGCACAGTAAAGTGATGATGATGATGATGCTGGGAATACGGGAGTGAGTGATTTTCCCCATTTTTTCAAAGAAATAACATTCATATTTGACGCATTTCACGCCGCAACTTGACAGACATGAAGCAGCATAATGCGAAATTCCTCAAAACTGGCAAATCAAGAATTATTGAACACCTAACCTAACCTAGACGGCGAAGGGGAGTCTCGGCATTTCTTATTCCTTATTCATGATCTTGTGCAGGATTGCAGCATAATCGATCTTGCAAGTAATGCCATGCCAACCAATGTGATTCGTCATTTTTGCAAGAGTTATACTCAACCCTTTCCTTTCTCCATCAAAGAATAAGTTTGTCCTTTGCGAAGACATCAATCAATAGTATGACAGGACGATTCATTAAATCCACCCTCGCTGCGTGCAAAAACTGTAATTGTAATAACTGATAGAACAGCTTTCAGACCGAATTAAAACAAAAGCCCGCACGACAAACGCGACTGAAGTGAAGGTGGACGCGCATTGTCGGAATGCAATAGTAAATCAAGATTGGATTTCTTCGCGTGCCCCCTCATTCATTTCGCCATTTCGCCCATTGAGGCGAAAACTAAGGGCCGAGGGTCGCAACCATTGGGTTTCTTTCTGCGCCGCTCGAATTCTTCCCACCAGCTAACTAAAACTCACAAGGACTTCGTCCTTTGCAATGTGTACACGTTCATACAAATCTCCCCACGACTTCCAGGGCAAAACCCATGCCTTGGTCCATAGAAGTAACTGCTTTAATGCTAAAACTTGTGAACGCGACGTACGTTAAGGTTAAGTTTTAAGGTCTTCTGGACTTAGTATAATCTCAACCTGGCACTCTGCGCTCTACACACGCTAAAGGTCTTTATCTCCCGACAAGAAGCAACCGAGAAGCGAGTCGCTACAATGACGCCCGTTTGATTCAAAGAAAATCGGACAAATTGAAAAATTCTCATTAAAGCATTTTCTTTCCGTACGTTCCATTCCTTCAAACACACTTCTATCTCACTGCGCATGCGCATGCTTTTAGTTCAAGTAATTTTTCATTGTCACCCAAAGATTACGTTTTGTAATCAACGATAACTATCTTTTCATGCTTCCAGCTAGCTATGTGTGAAAAAAGTCATTAGAAATAAATTAGAATCGAAATTTTGACGTTTAAACGCTACTGCTGCCGCGCAGAAGTAAAATATCATATGTACAATTAAAAAGATATTAACACTGAATGGTTTTCTGGTTTAGTTCGGTTTGCTTCGACGATTGTTTGCTTTGCTTAAGCAATTAACAAAATTAACAATGTAAGAGAAGCAGAAACAGAAACGAGTAATTAATCATAAACTAATTTCGTTTGCACCGAGCTATAGGCTTTTCTTTTGGCGAAGAAGCAAACAAAGAAGTGCTTCGCGCCGGAAAGTTTCATCTTGTTATCGGAAGCAAAAACATGCGCTCGTTGTATCGATATCCTATTTAAATGAATGTCGTTTCGTCTTTGCACAAGTAATCTTACGAGGCATGTGGGACCCGGGCCACGTTTTTTACGACTCCACAGCACTAGACGCCCGCTCGGCCATCGTCCACTCCTGCTGTCCCCAGTTGTTTGCTTTTGCATGCGGCGTTTTCCTTCCCTTCGGTTCGGTCTTTGGTTTTGTTACGTCAAACTTGTCGGCGTCCCGAGGGAGAGACACAAATGTGTATCCAGTGAACGCTGAACGCAGCGCGTTTCGGCTGTAGATCTTTCAGACTTTCCGAATATTATTGCAAGTCTAAGCTGGAGTCTTATCCAATAATCGGAACTCGTCTTCGTTTGACGATCGCATCCAGCAAGCATTTAATACATTTATAATTATGGTGTGTTAGTGGCTGGCTTCTTTCGCCTCCATCATCTTCTTCCAAGTTGTTGACGGCGAAACCAACTCATTTCCGTTTCCGCGTTTGATGGCGGTGGAGATAGAATTACTTTATCAACTTGCTTTCGCTTATATTATATGTAGATCCACATGCAATATTTGTCCATTAATGGAGAATATCGTATTCCCTTAACCAATCTCCTTTCTAGTAGTATGTACGTTCGTTTAAATAAATAAGCCGCTATATAGGCAACCCAACAAGCACTATATAGATATTTTTCAAAACATTTCTAATGCCATCAATGGGAAAGTGTATTTTCATTAAGTTATACGTTATTTATATGATAACTTTATTCGGTTGTTCTGCGCTAGCGGCGGTGGCGGCGGCGGCGCTGCCATTCGTATCCAGCAGCGTTGCGTTCAAACACTTGCAAAATTTATCTCCCTGCTTATAAACTAGATTTCCTTTTGCGCTGCCTGGTTCTGCCACCCCTGCCCCCAGTGCTCGCCACAGTCGCACCCGACCAGCCATATATCTGCGCGAAGATTGCCATATATTTATCCCCTGGAATACCCGGACCACCTGCGCCTCCGTATAATAATCATGTCACCATAAAACAGAGAGATATCGGAAGTGCGTCATCTCCACGCTAGAATTCCCAACCCTTGGCTGCAAAGCGCCGAAAGTAGACTTTCCTTGAATGGAAAATAATATCAATCTCCACCAGCAAGTTGAAAATCACAGCGATATTAGGATTGTCTTGATCTTGGCTTGATCTTCATCAGCTATGCCGACGCGTTATAATATGAGCGAATCCGTGCACCGCACAGCCTCACGACTCACGCAGACATCACCGCCGATAAGCATTGAGTTTTAGCTGAAATGCGCGGCAGTTTCCAGCTCATACAGTATTCAACACGGAACTTTAATGCCTCGTATATCGCCGTTCGCCTGCGATGCTCGACGCTGCCGAAGAGCTGGGGCCGTTGCGCATCGGAATATGTATGAAGCGGCCAGCAGGCAGCAGCAGCAGCAGCAGGAGTAGAGTCGGAATCATAATTTACCAATGCATATAAGTACCGCTGCTGCTCCTTGCTCTTACCGCTGCCACTGCCAGTGCCACTGCCGTTGCCGCTTTATTTCCATTTGATCTCCTCCTGCATGTACGAATAACTTAGCCTTTATGAGTGTTTCATGTAAAAACCAACGCTTTTTCAAACGCCGAAAGAGCGCATCCAGTCCTCTCTTCCCTGTTCGGTTTGCATTCGTCAATGCATTGCAAAACTTGGACAAATTTAAGGTAAATCCAATACGAAACCTAATGTGTGATTGCAGTGCAATGGAAGGACAGAGTCGCGCTTTGCGTCGCCAAGTGCAAGCAGCATCAATCGATATCGCAATATCGCATCGATTAGAAGCCCGCCACGCCCCGTGCATTGCTTGAGTTACGATGTGACGGCGTTTCCTTCCTCCTCAAGATATTCCTCGATTCGCATCTCTGCGAGGCCCCGCATCCGTATGGTATTTGTATTATTCCTCATGAGTTGCCTGAGCCGAATTGGGAGTTCGCAGGGAAATGTCTCTGAATATTCGTACATTTCTGTTCTCTACATGACGGTCCCATGATAAATAGTTGTTTTAGGGCGATAGCCGAGAGCATCTTAACCTCCGACCTGCACTCATCTCAGTTGATCACATTTAACGCGAGCACCATTCGCCGATAGCCCGAGGGCAGAGAAAATTGCTGCATAAAATCGCCCCCAAAAACATTCCTCCTTTTATTTTCCATGCATGCGTAGACAGATAGGATGCACATCCATTCAATCTTGCTTTGTGTTTTATATTTCCAGGACCATTTCCATTCAGTGTCTCCCCAAGTGCACCCTTGGCAAGGACATTTCCGTAACTTTATAAATCCGAGTGCCAATTTCATGTATGTACCTACGTATTTTGTTTAATTTTTACGTTTTATTCTGTATTTTTATTGACAACTATCATAAATTTTGCTAAAATTATGTTCAACAGTTATAACAAGAAAGAAAACCTCCTTAAAATAACAGAAATTATATAGTTCTTTAATTAGTTAACAATAATAATCATTTTTATGATTACAGATAATTTTAAAACTGACCAAAAACTTTGCCATACTTTTCCATACAAAACACCAGATTAAACCAAGAATAATAGCCATATAAAGGATAAAATTTGAAAACTGTAAAAGAATTTAAACTTAAAATAATCTTTAAACGTGACATACATTTAAAAAATGTAAATCTCCTTTAATTACTCACAAAAACGTGCCAAATACATACGTTTTACTTACATATTTGAGTCAAACTTCCACAACAATCAACCATGAGCTCTTCACCTTGTTGTAATAAATCAAACTCGATTTGCTTAAGGAAACCCAAGTCCACCTTCCACACTTGACTATCAAACACCAACTGAATCACATATGGATGCTGCAACAACACTATCGAAGATTTTAAACTAGGCAGCAGCCCTTTCATCACAACTCTGTCCTTGTTTCTTGGGCATATTTGCAAGTCTGTAAAAAACAGCAAAGGGGTTCCTGACAATCCCTTCAGTCGTCCACTGGAAAGGGGTGGAGCATATGTAAAGCTCTTCGAATGTGATGCTCGCGGTGGAAAGTGCTCCCTGGATCGAGCAGGCTCAGCAACACAGATAGCAAGCATGCACAATGTAGTGGGGACCAAGACCAAGTGGTCCTGCAGCATGTGCTTTAGATTTGCACCAAAAGGGTGACAACCCTTTAAAAAACATGCACTGCTGCACTGGGGGTTCAAAATTCCACCCAGATGAGCGCCATCAAGTAGATGGCGAGTTTCCAGCATGCAAATGTGTGCAGTTGAAGAGCATTTGTAATCTACAATAAATACAGTGAAAAGTAATAAAAAATGTGAGTTTAGATCAAATACCTGGTGAAGAAATTCACTAAGTTTCCAAGGGATTAATCGCTAAAAAGAGGAAATCAAAACTGAAGGGGGTAAGTCGTAGAACCCTTCCTAACAGCTGCTTGTTTGGCACGCGTTCAGACAACAATGGTTTTTTTGGTGAAAAAACATGCATGCTTTGTACTTTTGTGTATTTAATAAATCGGGGAATCACTAATGAAATATTTAACCTTGAAAAAAGTAAGTACTGCCAACTGTGACTTGAAATATTTGAATGTTTACTTTAAAATAATACCAGTATCTTATCTTCTGCTATAATTATAGTTGAAGACAACTCACGTTGATATTAGATTGAAATTTAATAGATTTAATTACAAGAGTTAATTGGTTCTTTGGTTGGGTACGTTATCGGTTATGATACCAACATTCTGCGACGAAAGTTTGAACAATTAGGCGATATTAACGATGATAAGTAGCTGTTTGAACAATCTATATAGGTATATAATGGAACAGCGAAAGCCCAAGAAATAGTTAATTCTTCGACTTCGTGTGGTTAAGGGGAAACTTCTAATTGCCGTCCAATAAATTAGCGCAAATTCACGTCCTGTATGTGACACGAAAAAACGCTCAACTCGTTTTTAATTGCTTCATTACACTACATTTCATCAAGTAATGCGGCAAACCAATATTGAACAATTGATATTCTTAATTAACTTAATTTTTCCTGCACAATTTGGTAGGTTTTTGGTAAAAAGTCAAAAGAAAACTTGAAATTCGCCCAGTAGAAGTGCATTAGCGGCGATTCTTCCAGAGAATGTGCTTATTTCGTTAATTCATCTAATATTTCATCCAACTATTAGCTGGAGGGTTAATTGTTTGAAAGCGCGCCATGTTTAAGTTGCAACGAGGTTGGCGGCGGCGGCGGCAGAGACGAGTGAACGGCGACAAAACGACAATCCGATGCCTGCCAGTGCACCGTTTCGCTGAAATCGATAATAACGCGCGGAATAATGAAATAAACGACATCATGAGGAAGAAGTATGGTCGGAGGAAGGTGCAAGCGCAAGCGACGCGCATCAGCCCCCCATCGCAATCATGCGCGGGCGGCGCGCTCCAGCGACCGACCGAGAGCAAGAAAATTAGCCGCTAATCATATTTGACGTTAGGCGAAGTCGACTGCTATGGATGTATAGCTGAAATACATCATTTTCTACTTTGCTTTGCTACGAATTCTTGTTTTTGCCCCGCCATACTTTCAAGCATTATTACTGATACTTAATACCGCCGAACATCTGGAGATGTGCGTTATTCCTGCCACCAACACCCTGTAAAGGCTTTAACAAAGACGAAATAAGGCAAAAGGAAGAAAACGAACGTGCGCCCTTAGTCATTAGGGAAACTACCCTCGTTCTTAGCGCAGACGTCTAATACATGCAGCATGCTTGGTTGCCTGCATTCGCTACTTGCATGACAAGTGCCTGGATGCTGAGGGGTGGGCGGCAGTCGCAGCCGTGGATATTTAATTATTTCTTTTTCGCTCAATACATATTCGCACATTGCGGATACATATTCAGATGCTGCTCTCTCGTGTCGTGTTTTGTAATTCGTGTGCGCTTCACTGGCCGGGCAGTTTCATTAATGCATGAAGCACAGAACGCGAGGGTTGCTTTGCCATTACTGCTGCCATTCTATGCGAAATGCAGTTGAAATAGTAAACAGAAATACGAGACATTTCCATTACACTTATTGCAATATCCCGCAACGACTGTTCTACCGCACCGTTCGTTCCCTTGCACTTTGTGCTTGCGCTGTAATCTCGCAGATTTCTTTCTTTCTTTCGCCATTCCAGGGGCAGTTATTTAAAATTACTTAATGAAACATTTAAATCGCACAATTGAGTGGAGAAATTGCAGAAATTGTAGTGAATTGACATTTGACTGGTGCGGTGTGCAGGAGCGCACATGCACCTTCTTCACAATGGGGTGGCAGCATCCCCAGCATTAAAAAATGGGAAAAAGGGAGCTCGCCGACCTCGCTTGTAATTGAGACTGGTCGAGAGGGTGTGTATCCAGCATGTATTCGCACATAAAAATTACAGTTGCGAATTTTTTACTTGCCCGAACTGCAGTGCGTGGCATTAAAAATCATAGCGCCCCCGCCGTGGTTTATGCTACATTACCCCACGCTGATGGCATCGTTGCTTCCGTACTTCCTTGCCGTTCTGCTGCATTGCCATTTGCTTCACGCATATAAATCTTAAAAATATCATTTATTTCCGGCGCTGCTAGCGTTTCTTTCGCGTGCGCTCGCCACGCTTCGGCTGAACTCAACTTCATCGCGAAATTAAGTTATACCAGCGTTATTTATCGTGGCGCATACATATTAAAGATGCGAAATTGCATCATTGTGCAATCTGAGCTGCCCGGATTGGCATGAGGGATTGGTGTGGGCGAAGAAGGTGAAGAAGAAGAAATAAACGAAAGTTATAATCCTGCACACGAAGCCAACTCCCAAGGCATCCAAAGATTAATAATGAAAATTTCATCATTTAGATGTTCGTTCCTGCGCTCGGCGCACCAGCGCCACCTTCGCTGCCGCCCGAATTGCATCTTGCCGCCTCCCCCATCGCTTGAAATTTAATTCAGCTGAATGATAGTCCGACTGATAACAATAATAAGCGTTCGTTTCTTTTCGGCGCAGGAACGCAATTAGAAAGATGTAATAATTGCTGGAAGTTGTGCAGAAGTTGAGCCTGCTTCATAATTGATCGCCTTATTAAAGATGAGTTAGGAGAGTGCTGGCTGCCGGCGCTGCTTTGTCTTCTTCGTCGATGCTGCAGCCGGCGCGCAACTCTGGTGTGGGTGATGTGGATGAGATGGGCGAGTGCTGCTTGCTTATTGCACCAACTCATATCCTAATTGCGTTACCTTATATACATCTGTGCCGCTTACGATTACATTACATTACATTACATTACCTTTGCGGCTACTTGCTATGGTCGTTTCGCTAACTTAACCAACTTTATGCGTTTGTTTTCACCATAAGACCAGAAAATATTTATACAAATGCAAAGATAACCCAAGGAAATAACAATTAAAAATACGGAAGCAATTGCTAACCTTTGTGTGTAAGTGAGATTGGCGAAATGAAAATTGCAAAATACATTTCCACATTGGTTGCGGTGCGCTGTTTCGTATTCGCATTCGCATTCAATTTCGAAGTGAACAATCCATGCAATGAACATCGCCATATCTGGAATGACCACTAATATCGGCCGTAATGATAAGCACGACATTAACATTCGCCTTGTTTGTTTTGCGCTGTGCTGAGCGCTTCGATAGCGAGTGCGCTGCAGTCGCTCGAAATTAATAAATGCAATAATAAAATTGAATTCGTAATCAATGCGGCCATAAAAGCAAAGGTACTTCCGAATGGCGCTCTTCTGCATTTCAACTTCATTCATTTTCATTCCGCCCGGATTCCGAGCACGCTTTATTGTTCTTTCTGGCAAAAGAGAAAAAGGATACGCAAAGAAGCGACGTCGTTTGCTTTCTCCTCGTCGCTCCTGCGAGAGAGGGTGGCGGCGATGTTTTGTTACTCGCCTTTTATGGAAATGATTGCAAAAACTCGCCGCCTCGCCGCGAATTCGTTCGTTGCTATGGATATACATATAGGCACCGAGTGATCGATATTTTAAGGGGCGGTGTTAAAGTCACCGAGCATTTCTCGTGAATGCGCGCAGATTCTCTATTTGAATATGCGCAAGATGGAATATTTACCACCCCCGTCCTATCTTCCGGATAGCAGGTACATAGTTACTGCATCTGGTGGTGATAAAAGGAAAACAAAGTACAATAAACTATTTTAAATGTATATAAATATATTAAAGTTTGCATATACAGTTTGTGTATTAAAGTTTGTGATTTAAATATATAAAAACTTAATCATACAAGCATGAAGAAATGTTTATAGTAAGCCGAATCGTAGGCAACCATTCATACACGATTCAGCTTTGTCCAAAAAACTAACCTAATTTTAACACACTAATTTACTAAAAGTTGCGCGTGTATTTTGAACGTATTTTTCTGTTTAAGTACTAATTGATTTACATCTTGCCAATAAGTAATTATGTTCGCTGTGGTAAGTTGATTGTTTAAACAATTTTCCTAACTTGAGAATATATTGCATTGTTTGTTGTAGACAAAATATTTGACTCGTATCTCTTCAATCAAAACCGGCATTCGATCACTTGCTGAACATGTTGAGCCAGCTCGTCTAGAAAAAAGTGAGTACTCTTAGTTCTTTACTTACTATCATTTGTTTTGAGTGAATTCCGGTGTAAAGTGATCTAATTGTTAGTCAAATGTATAATATACATGTGAACTGGAAGAAAGTTAATGTTTGGTTAGCGATTGGTTTACAGTTGGATCACTTTTATGATAAACTTACATGTTATAAGATGATAATATCGTATCCTATTTAATGATGTATTGTTCAGCGTTAAATTCAGTCCAACTTCTGGGCAGAGTGGGTGCTGATCCACAACGAAAAGGTAGTGAAAGTCACCCAGTGGCCGTTTTCTCACTAGCGACACACTCAAATTACCGGTATGAAAGTGGCGAATTTCTTCAGCGCACTGAATGGCATCGCGTAATTTGTTTCAAGCCAGGTCTGCGCGAGACAATCCTAAATTACTTAAAGAAAGGCCAAAGAGTTCATGTTAGTGGCAAAATAACATATGGCGAGATAAAAGGTGATGATGGCAAGCAAAAAACAACAACTGCGATTGCAGCCGATGATATTATATTCTTTAATTCAAATCCCAACAAGAATGCTTGAAAATTGTACAAGCTTGTTTTTTTTACATACTTCAAATCTCATAACAAATAGGTCAACAGATTATATTTAGCTTTACTCTTAAAAATTGATTAAAATATTACAATCCGAATAGTGATAATGATAATTCAGTATAAAATGATCCATGTGATGATGTATGAACAACATTATGTGATCATTGCCATCATTATTGAAAATAAATTTGTATGTTTTATATCTTACATAAAATATATATTTACAATACAAAATTCCTTTGCCCACCAATTCCACTTCGGTTTAAAAAAGATTTGTTTCGTTTAAAAAATGCCCCAGTTCAGCACTATCCTCAAACTTTATCGTCTTGCTGTGAAATGTAAGAGCAAATAGAGGATTGTCCCAATGGAATCTAAAATCCAACCAGATTTCAAATATAAAAAGGACTTATTTTGTGCATACACTGCATCATACCTGTAGCATAATCTTCCACATTTGCTTAAAATATTATCCCTGTAATAATATCTCAACGCTCTGGACATCTTATCATAAGTCATTGAAGTTGAATTTCTATGTTGGCCCCATAACAATGCCAATTCGTTGGGCAATAATATCTTAAACACACCAGCTTCACGATTTTCCCAAGCCAGCAATTCACTGTATTTTGGATCCTCTAACAGTCTGTGAAGGAATTTCAAGATATGCATGTTCCCTATTTTTCTTTCCTTTATGCGAATTAAATCTTTAATGTCTCTGATATCTGAAATTAGAACAACGCGTTTAATTTAACATAAACCCACACAAACATTGGACATTCAACACTTTCACAGGCAAGAACCACCACCAACCGTTACAAAAGGATACGTAAAAGGATACATTATGTTAAATTTTTAAGTATTGCTAATTTCCAATCGCAATTGCTTCGCTAGAGTTTCGTTTGTTATTATTGTGGAATGTGCAGTTGTCACATCCTTTTGCTTTATTAATAAAAACAAGTAGGTTAGGCGTCACTTCTTGAGTAGGTTCAAGAGGGACCTTGAAAATTTACTTTCTTGTGACTTCTAGAGATGGCGCTTGAGTGTACGTCCAACAATTTATTCTTATCAACACTAAAATTGCTGATAGTATACATTCTCGACAGATTCGCTACACCGATAGCTCTTACATACTTGATTGTAAATTAAAGCCAGTTTTTGTGAAAGTGAAATGTATTACTCTCAATGTAAAACGCAATTTTATCGAAGGTAAATAGTAATTAAGCAAGCAAGATATTAATTAAGGCAATTGGCTTCTTTATTATTTAACACAATAATTCATTCTTTCAAATTATCAACCACTTGGAAGCTGACTTTGAATTTGCTAAAAAATATGTTATGTACAATGGATATTTCTACTAAATTCTTAGCTAAAATATTATCGATTGTTATTTTTCTATACAATAACTAAAAGATCCTTCCGGTGTATTCTCACAATCTCTCTCTCATTACAACATTACTTACAAACAAATAAATTGCATTCACATTTCATCACACAGCATTCACTATCTCTTATAATATATGTAAAGTGAGTCAATCTAATTTAATTCTCTTCTGTTTTCATGTTCGTATAAATAACAAATTGATTCTATTCCGAGATCACAGAAACAGAGCTGGAAATATGATATTAACAGTGTATACTTTGTACATTTAGTTGCCCAAAATTCGTATCAAAATATATCTCCTCTTCGTAGTTTTTGTAATTTTGACATATCTTTACCTTGTACTTATACCATTTTTGATTTGGAATGTCAGTGCTTGTGTCTATGGTATTTGCGTTACATAGATAATTTTGAAAAATTCCAGTCTATCCCATTAGTTTCTTCTATATTTTCCCTGTATTATTATTATTATTATTGTCACAAACGTTCCTATTTTCTCGCTTATATAGTCACACTTTGATAAATTCAATTTCATCTGCAGGAGATATAATTATAGTTTCTTCCTCCAGGCCAATAGGTATAATATATAATTATCTAAATAGTCAATAATTAAACAAATTAAAGCTGCCCATAAGTAGTAAGGTGCTTACTACGCATTCTTTCTATGTATATGTATTCTTATAAAAGTATGAAGACCTATTAATGAAGAAAATAAACATACGAGTCCGCCTGAACGCATAGCGCATGTTTACACTTTGCAATCGTTTCGTTCAACTTTCAACTACATTTGGCACAACTTCTTATTGCATGTCTTGAATTAATAATTTGTATCACGAAAATTTGCACGTCAATTCATCTTATATATTGGCACCCAATAATAAACAATAATGAAGGCGAAGAGTACAGAACAGACGGTACGGTCAATGCTCCTGCATTGATTGTGCGTTTCTTGTACTTTCGTCCTTCTTATAGTAATTCGCAGTCTGTGGCAGCGGCGCTTGAGCGGTGAAAATTGGCGGGTCGGGTGAACACACCACATGCGTGTACCGCGGGCCCGTACTGCTGAGATCAGTCGGTGTTTCCACGTTCATACTCAAATCGGTAGGCTTTTCATCGTATTCGTGCACATTAATTTCAGCTTCGGCGGCTTCCATCTTGATTTCCGCTTCGCTGCCTTCCATCTTGATTTGAGCCTCGGAAGATGTCACCGCTCCAGATCCAGTTGATGCAACTGCGCTCGTGGGCATGGCCGTGGGTGCCGCAGGTCTTGTTGGCGACATTTGTTGCCTCAGCAATGATATATTCTTGATGTTCTTTAGCTCTGTAGGATTCCGCAAGAACCTTTTGTTGGAAGAAGAAACAGCGATGAGTATAAGATTTCAAGAGATGAATAATGAATGATCTATTTAACTTACTGGTAGCAATGACGCTCTCCTTGTACTTTACGTAAGATGTTCACTCTGTAGTAATACCGCAGAGCGCGAGACATTTTATCGTAATTCATGGACAAGTGGTTCTTTTGGATGCCCCACAGCTTGGCCAAGCCGGCAGGGTCAACGATTTTAAACACGCCTGTTTCGGAATTCTTCCACGCAATGTAATTTGTATACCGCTGGCTGGGATCGTTTAACAATTGTTGCAGAAAGTCCCACAATAACCTGCCATCTGAAGCAAAAATGTCAATATTAGTTCACAATCCACGAAGAAAGGTTTAGGACACTTACTTGTATTGGGTTCTGGTGTATCATTGGGAAAGAATTCCCTTTTGAGACAAGGACTCGCTGCCTCCTTGGGGCTCCTGGGAGGAAATTGATGAGTTGGAAGAACTAACTGATAGGCACTAGGCGTGTTCGGAGGGCTCATGTTATGTCCGTTCTTTTCAGCAAATTCCTCATCGGAGTCTGATTGATTGCTACCGTTGCTGCCGCCACTGCTACTGCTGCCGAAGATGGAATGATTGAACATCTGTTGCGCGGCGGGGGCGTCCGTGTGATGCGGGCTGCCACCAGCCTGGCTGTCCACCGACGGCGCCGGACTCAAGGTGACCGAATTCGACTGCGCCATCAGGTGGGCGGCGAGCTGAGCAGCATGCGGGTGGAAGTCGTTGTTGGAGTGCGCGGGCACATTCCAATTGGGAGTCGGCGGGTGAGTGGCATGGGGTGACAGATTGAACGGGTGACGAGATGTCGGAGTGACGGGACTGGACGGCAGGTAGCGCTGGAGAAGATTCGCCTCGCGTACAAGCAACTGAAGCACGTTGTGCAAGACATCTCCGGATCCTGGTGCGCGTTCCGACAAATCTGTGCGTGTCAGCAAACACATTGCTTTGCCTGCCATAAAAAGAACAATTCGTGAAATCACCTTGATCTTGACGGGATCCACAACTGCTTACCATTCATTTGAAAGACGTCCATGTCAAAGGGCTGAAGATCAAACTCCCTTTCGGCCCATCGCAAGAAGACGACCACGTCTTCACGTGACCAAATGCGCGGGTCGCTGGGGAGCGAGTTGGGCAATTGGCTTTTGTAGTCCATGAGTGGCGAGGTAGGCGTTTGTGGGGTCGAAAACGAAGGAAATCCGAAGTGATAGCGCCAGAGAAGATCCGGGCTGAATGGCAGCGGTAAAGGCAGCCTGTCCATTGCCGGCGGATTCGTCGGTATCGGCGGGAGCGGACCCGGCACTAGCTTCATTTTTCCACCTGGCGACAGAAACAAAGCGAAACCTCATTATTAATCATGCCTTAACAACATTCGAAACGAACAACTAACGCATGTTTGCACGGAAGTACATTTCCAGGCCGCAGCAAGGTCAAGTTGCGTCTTTTTTCACTCGCCAACTACTATTTGCATACAATTTCCTGATGTAAGTTGAAAGTTAATTTACTCGCAGTTGTGCTTGCGCTCGCGCGCGCACATTTAACTTGCTAGCCAGACAAGGCGCTATAATGTTTACGGCAAGGCGACAAAAATGCCATGATGAAATTCGAGCGGACTCGTGGGAACACAACACGACGCGGCGCATATGGCGACTGGTGGAATCTGGGTATAAATTTAGAGCGCATTTCCGGTGGTGTGCGAGAAGAAAATCTCAATCCAACCTGCTCTAACGTGACGTCCGAATGGTTTTCGGTTTTTCGCCATACGCAACACAGACAACACAGCTGCGTCTGTGCAACTTATAGGAAGAGTACGGTAGCGACGTGAAATAACCATATAAGCACACACGTTAAGTGCATGCCATGCAGCCTAGCCAGCGGTAAGTAAGTGAGCAAGCAACTCAATGGATTTTAATAGCCAGTCGTTCGTATTCGGCATTAAAAAGCCGACAAACCAGGAAGAAATGTGTCAATGCCAAGCAGGCAGAGCACAGTGCGCTTCCGCGTTCGCTGCTGGTTTTAAAACGCGGCGCACCAGCAGCTTCAACTCCTCAACAAAGACACGGTGAGTGAGATGACGATATGCAGCATGCAAGCGCACTGCCGCCTTTGCAAAATCTCTTAAACAGGAAGTCACCTCATAGCAACCATGACGACGTAATAGAGCACAAGCGCAGGCTGAGACATTCGCTATTGTTTTGCAGCACCGTTCGTATTATTTACAAGACACAACACCACACACACGTGCCGCAAGCACATGCATGCATTTGCATTCGGTCAGAGTCGGGGAAGAGAAGAAGGAAACACCCATTGAATTTGCGAACTAAATCTCGGTGAATTCCTGATAACGTAACGCCATGAAGTGCTCTGCTTTTAGCACCGTCTGACGTAATCTAATCATACATCCTCGACGCTCAGTGCGGCGGGGTTTGAATTGTTTACATACACACATTCAACCGGTTTAGCCTTATTATGCCATCGGCAAACAAACATCCAACACGGATTACAAGTGCTTTTTCCTGACCGTAGGTACTCGGGATCAGAAGAAATCAAGGAAGAAATGTCTGTCACGCGGAACTAACCGTGTGGAAGTGGAAGGTGAAAAAAGAAGCCGAAAATGAATGCCGAAGCGTCTCAGGTGATTGCCCTCGACAAGGCTATGGCAAAGGATGCGCTTCGTTCAAAGAGAAGAAGAATAATGGAGCTGAGAGTGCAGAGGTGCATGCGGGGGCCCTATATTTATACCTGCAGCATGCACTTCCCGGAAACACTTGAACCCAGAAGCAGCATTCGGAGAAGACGACCAGACTAAGATGAAGAAGAAGAAGCATCGACTGATAAATCTGCAGGCTTATGTAACCCGAATCAGGTTTTCCTTTCGAATCACTGCACTGGTGGAGAGTGGAGTGGAGTGTTATGTTCGCTTGCAAATATGCTCGTTATCTTGGCCTTTTTTCGCTGACAAATGACAAACGTGCCGTTTCGCAAAACAACTTGTTGCTTGATCCTTGCACGGTGTCATGTGTGGTGCCCCGGAATTACACACATGCCTGGCTGCCGTTCGTATTAACATAAACATACACTACGCGGATATACGATTCTACCACTAATCATCAATATTTCAGATTGGCTTGGCTTATGATGCGTACACGTATTACATAAACAGAAGAGAGCAACTTGTTGCAGTTGCACAGCTCTTTCCCCAAGAAAATGATCATCCTAGGAACCTACCTTTACGTATCTGTACGCCGCAATCCAGTTTGGCGGAGGAAGGAATTATGATATCCTCGAATAGATGATTGAAAGGAGATTAATCCTCACGGAACTGGTCCGGTTGCGATTGCACTGCATATATCACTGATTCAATATTGGCTGGAGTAAACGTCAAGCAGCAAACGAACGATAAGACAGACGAAGAGTCGGAAGCAGAATATGCACTTGTTAACACGCACGATTTTGTTTTCCAAGTTACGTCGCCGTAGCTGGAGCGAGTTTCAGAAAGAGGAAAAGAGCACGTCTGGTAGGAGTAACTGTGACTTGCCTCGACGACTGCCACCTTACCACTACTGTGCGTCAACTAAACGCTCGCTCGCTCGATCGGTCGACTGACTGGTGAGTGCGGGAGTGCGTTGTGAGCAGCAGCGTGTGCAGCGCTCTCGGGACAGGAACACATTATCCTCGCTCCTTATCGTGCACTCGATGGAGCGCCTTCGCCGTCGCCTCCGCTCGCTTCCACACTGCTCCGGCTCGGAGGGGGACGCGATTGTTTGTTTGTTTCTAGTTCCTTTATGTCTGCCTGAACCTAACCTAAGCCGAGCGTGAGCGCGAGCGCGCATGTAAGTGAGTTAGTTCCTCATCCTCATCGTGGTCCAGTGCCGAGTGGAATGAAACGCACACATTCACGCAGCCGCTGGAAGATGCGACTGGCGACTGAAAAGGATGCTCTGTGACGACGAAAACTGGTAAATACTGCGGAACACTTTGGTTGCTGAGCGCAAGTCGAGCGCTCGACTAGACCGGATCTAGAGTCCGCGTTCGTCATTGTCTTATCAGCGCTGCTTGGTGCATTTTTATTCTAATAATCGTTATTATTATATCAATGATCGCTCCACTTGTTTATCTGTTGGCTGCCGCTGGTGCTGCTGCTGGATGATTTGTACAACAAGTGTTTATTTTACTTTCGAGACGTACATCGACGTAATAGGTCATGATATTTATATGCAGACTCAACTGTTATGCAATTATCCGTCAATTTTTGTACATATACGAATATTTATTCGTGCGCAAACCCACACGCAGCCATCTTACTTACTTACTTACTTATTTCCGGTAAACAGATTACATATTGAGGTTATGTGCATAAATTCATCATAATCATTGCCTTTTCGGGCGAAGTTGGTTTGTAAGGAGCTTGGCTGTTGTTAGTGAGTGTGTGTGAATAGACGAACAATAAAACATCAAAACAAGCACGAAGTTGCCATTAGGAAACCGCAATGGTACAGAGAAAAAACGATATGTTTCCTTTCTTCTCGAAACAGCAGCAGCAGCCACGACAGCGCTGTTAAATATAGCCGGACGGATGTACACAATTCCAATACGCTTTATCATGTTACGGATGATCTCATCCTTTGCTTTTACGTTTACGTTGCGCATACAAAGTGTGTACACCTAGAGCTTGAGATTGATATTGGGAGAAAGAGACGTGTTTGCGCCAACGCAAACTGCCAAAAACTGAAAAAGTTTCAAAAAGAGAGTCAGTCGTCTGGAGCGCGCGAATTTATAAACGTGTGAATCATGCACGTGTATGTATTTCTTGGCATGGGCTTGAAGCGCAGTGACGAACATCTCATAACTATACACTTCCTTCCTACCGCTACCGATTTCAGAAATGCGAACTAAAGTCGCCATCGAATTGGCACGCATTCAAATTTACACGCATCGCATCGCATTGGGGAAGTTGAGAGATTACGCATTTATTTGTGTCTGTAGTATGGCAAGGTGTATACACGAGATTTAATTTTAAGATTTATGAGCGTCTTAGCATAATCATATTAACGGGCCATAGTGGAAAAAAGGCGTGCGCCCGAAGTAATGTCATTCCGAGATTTTCCAGCCCAGTGTCCTGCTGTCGTACAAAGAACAAACAGGTATCATTATATTGTAAACTAATATTACGCCCTCCGTGCCCTCCGTAATAATCTACCACCCGCTGTTTTAGGTCTACTTTTCAGCGTTTCACCTCTAATTTTAAGCCAGGATTAACTCAAACTCAACGTACTCTCAGTACACATGTAATTCTTACTATAGTTGCTATACTACTTTAGATTACTTATTACTTGAAGAGTTCTGTTTGTTAGTAGATATTAATGTAACGTCGGCGTCGTCTCTCGAGTGTAGAAAGGTCCAAAGTTTTAAATTCTCTGCGAATTACATTTTTAAGTGGGGCGAACCCTTCAAACCCTTTTTTGGGTTTTTACCCTACTTTAGGCCTTCTTCTTAAGTCGTTTTCTGTATAGGCAAATACAGAATTTGGAAATGTATAATAATGTGCACTAATTTGTCAGTGACGTCAATGCATTGTAATGAAGTTTCGGTATGTGTGATTTAATATCAATTAGTCAGTCGTCGCGCCGCGTGTTAATAATTTCGGGGAAACGCGCACTCGCGAGCAGCACTCGCCGATATAAATGCAGTGTAACTTCCGTTTGGTTTGGCTGCTGTCCACTGTTTCAACCCACAAACGAGTTTCGTTTCGAGCCGGCTTGGACTTTTTCGAATGCCAAATGCATATTTGAATTTTAAATGTGTGCACGCATTTAATAGATAGACAGTGAGCGTAAGACAATAGCGCCGAGTGCCTCCTTCACTTACGTCAAAGTTTGCCTATTACACCGCAATTAAAAACAAATTACACTTGTTAATTGACAAAATTGAAAAACTTTTAATGAATATAATCATTTCACACAAGCCTGACATGTGTGCTAGGTGCGCTTGCGATGCGATGCTAAATTGACTTTTATAAGCACGGTTCTCTACATACAATAACAAAATGTCAATAGTTTATCCGCATTTATCGCGCATCACTCATAAACACTATGGGCCATAGGCAAATGTAGCGTGACGTGCGTTGCCTGCGTGCGGCTGGTTAATTAGCACATTATTTATATCCGGACGACCACTTTCATGCTCGAAATATTCACCATTGATAAGACTTATTATTGAGCGGCGCGGCGTAAGACTAATTACTTGTTATATTCTATGTAATATCCGATTGAATAGGGTTTTATGTAAAGTAATCGGTAACCCACATGATGAATGCAAATCAAACGAAGCTAAGCCAGCGACAGCGAGAGAAGTAAGTCTTAGCGAATCATAAGCGCAGAGTTACGCAACCGCGTCTGCCTGCAATTACGCAATTTGCGTTTCGTTAGTGCATGAACACGTTTCAATTTATTACATTACATTACAATCCACGGCGCAGACATAATATACGCGAATGCTGGTAACTTACAGACACACTTATGCTTATAGACAGACACCAGTGAGCAAAGCAAAGAGAGCGGAGCGGAGTCGAGTTGAGTTGAGGAAGTGTAAATGCTCTATCAAATCGCCAGCCCGTGCACGTTCAATTGATACATCCGTTTCCGCGCTTTTAGTGTAACACATTTTTCAATTATGCAACCAACTGTCCTTATAATTCAAACACGTACGTATTGGGCATTCTTCAGTTAACTTTTTGGCAAGTATTGTAGATGTACATACTTTCACTACTCAAATATTGATAATCGCAAGACATTGATGTGTGATGCCGGACGAGTAAGAACGGAACAAAACGCAAATATGTATAATAAAAAGTTTCTCATTCAGATAAATCTTCAGCAATAACAAGCAAGTCGTGAGCGAGTCGCCGACGCAACCGAGAGAAGCGTTGCTATAATAGATTGCTTAATCGCTGTGATACAACAACCATGCCAATCGGGTGTTATTCAACCAGTTGCTGCATTCGCGGACGTAAGACACACAAGAAACTCACGTCGAGTTGGTAATTTACAAATATACGATACTGGTCGCGGGCGCTTGTTCGCTTATTCCTTATGATACCGGCAGTGAAGGAGCGGAGCGAAGTCCATATCCGGATATCCTTATGATCTAACCAGCGGCGGCGGCGGCGCTGGCGCTGCTGTTGCCATGAGGTTATCAGGACTCGTGCTCTTATCGCTGTTTGCATATCTGTATTATTTGTAGAGCAACTAACACAAACACTTGAGGTGCGGTGATAAGCGTTAGGTGGGTACTGGTGGAGGAAATACGAAATGCAAATTAGGTTTCAGAAACGCAACAAATCAAATCGAATGAAATGACAAAGTTTGTCGGATGGGGGAAGCGGAAGTTGGATGTAACGTCATTTGAGTAGCGCCGGAGGCTGCGAACGGAAAAACATTTAAAAGGAAGCGACATCGAAGACAATGCAGGAAGACGCTGAGGAAGCGCGCTTCCAGCCGGAAATGATATTGCGAGTTGTTGTGATGCGGAAGTGCGCCGCCGCGAGTGCTCCAAGGTTGCACGATATTGCATTAATGCGTTTCGACGAGGAATGCAGGCCACTCGTTTCTACGTATTCGACGCACTCGCGCTCGTCTCGCGATCCGAAAATAAACCCTTAAAATTTTCGATTGCATAAATGCACGCATGCGGTGCGAGAGCCAACGAACTTTCTGGAATCTCCTCTCTTCTCTTCTCAATTACGTACCTACTCGAGGAAATGAAGAAACTTTTCGCCATGATATGACATCACATACCGCACCGGCACGGCAGCGGCAGCGGCATGTCGATGGGAATAAAACTCATCCATCGGATGTGTGATAAGCGGTGGTATTTTTTATGCTTGAGTGTCAATAAGTTGTGTAAATGTTTTCGATATCATACGAGTTTTATTGCTCTCTACTTATCCGTATGGATGTGATACTTGTTTATGTGATATGATATTAAATTTTAATGTAAATTCTTAGGAACGAATGAATCATTATTTATTTATGCGAAGAGTAATATAAAACGTACTTATTAAAATCATATGCCATTGTTTCGGAAATTGAATCAAAAGAGTGAAATTAAATGCATTTAATTGATAATGCAATTTGTATTATTCATTTACTTATGTATGTATATGAACGTTAAACATGGTTTTGGTTGTTTTTTATATTAAAAATCAATGAGCAATTATATACAGCATAATATGTACTAGTAGTTTGGTAAACATTAAGGTTATAGACCTGCAGATCGCTCACTTGTCATCAATATTGACAATTTGCTTAGTGATAGATTGAGCAGAGCAATCATCTGAAAAAAAAAGAAAATATTCCGCTGTGTTGTAAATCTCACAATCAGTAAATATTTAATTCAGCAAACCTATCATGTTTTTCTATCAGTTACACACAAAACACGCATGCACAGAAGAAGAATATGTATACAAATCTTGGAAGTTTGGTCTTGCTGCAGGCGCCAAAGGAACCAGACAAAGGAAATCAGCAAAACCCGAAAAGTACATCCTCTATTCTCCATTCAGCGCAGTATTTAACTACCTTCAGCTTTGTTCGCGATTCAATGCATTCGAGCAAGGACCAGAGGAAATGCATTGCACTTCACTTCACTTCATCATTCTGCTGAACGCGTAACAAATGCAAGCTGCAACAAGGCTCAAAGAAAAGTCGACTTAAGTTCAGTTTTCTTTGATGGTAACATAACATACACAGTATACAGAGCTCAGTCAGTTCTCGAGGGACGACGAAGACTTTCTAAAAGTGACCACCTACAAGCGATGTCTTATCTATTCCACGTTATTATATAAGATCTGTGGTTACTACTGTGTGACAATTTTTAAGTACTTTATTTACCAAATCATAGAAATGATGATATGAACGTGTACGTGAATTATTTTTGGCGTTTTTTTGCGAATGGTCGCTGGCTCGTGTTTATTTATGCGCAGGCTGCTGCTGGTTTCAATGTCAATAGCAACTAATTTTAAGTATGTAAGCTCCTGCCGTATGCTTTGTAATTTAAATACCGGAAATTTTTTGGCCAAAGCACTTATCTATCAAACATGAGGAAGTATTTTTTCAAGACGGAATAAATTACAGCGAATACGTCAATGAAAACAAAAGTAATTATAGGAAATATACCATTAGCATCACATGAACATTATGGATTCGTGCACACCACGAAGTTGTGAGAGAGGAAAAAAGAGTGGAGGCGCTACCTGTGCCTGCAGATTTTGAAGGTATTCTTTCACAATGTCATTCGAGGTGCAGCGAGGAGGCAGAGTGAAGAAAGAAGAAAAAACTAACCTTAATGGAAGTGCTTCAGAATGCCTTCGTGTCTAGGGCGGCACACAATTAAAGATAATAAATGATGCTTTGAAAAGGTATCCGTCGTTGGAGTACGTACTTGCTTGGCTATTGTCAGCTTTGGCTCCGCTTCATTCTTCACCTGTACTTGTTTCTCTTTTATTTTCCTCTTGCCTCTTGCCGATGGCTTTACTGATTGTTAATTCGTGGAACACTTCCTATTTGTCTCTGATTTTAACTGAGACCAAGCGCACCCGCACCTTTGAGGGTAAAATGACCGGACGTTTTCTTAGCTTATGGGTTTCCAGGTAGGCCCCGGAAGAAAATACATAGGTATAATGTTCAGAGCGTATATCTTAAATTTGACATTTAGAATGTGAAAGTTATTACTTATTACAGTATTCCACTTATTGTGGTATATTCATTATTTCGCAAGACAGTACAGTATCGATCATGGGTTATTCAATTGATCACCGATTGACTCATAAAACGTTGATTTTCTGTGCACAATGCAAGTGAGTAATTTCAACAGATTCACCTACTACGTAATCAATCGTTTAATTAAAAGCCCTATTGTTTATTGTCAAGTTCGTCTCGAGTGAATAATTTATTATTGTATATTCATTATCCTGGGTAATCAATAACAGGATATCCTGTGATAATGACTTGTGAAAATTCAAGGAAATCTTCGAATTAAAAGACGAAACAGAAACTTATTATATGTACTTAATATCTTTATGTCTTTAGCATGTGGTGATTTGGTGATTTGGTGAATGTGAATGTCTTGACGGATTTATAATCGCATTAAATCGCACATTATGCGAATCTTTCGCAAACATTCTCACGCTGCATATAAAATATACGTTTATATTGAAACATAAACATTTTAACATAAATATACAGACTGGCAGCGATCGAAGCAGCGAATTCGAGACTTGCATAAGAAACTCATAAGAAGAACATAAACTCAAACAAGCACCAAGCACTTTTCTCTATAATATTAAAGGTTAATTTTCAATAGACATCTTCGTTTAGTTAACGAATACAAGTCGTAGTTAAGTTCAGTGGCTGGCATATTTTACGTATTTGTCAAGGCACATGTGCAACACTTGTGCTCCTTTACGAGGGTTCTGGATGAAGAAAAAATGCTCTGCAGTGTCAGCCCCCTAATGTTTATCGTTGGCGCTGATTACCGAACAAGAAGCGTTCCTCGAAGCAAACGCAAGAGCCTGAAACAACACGAACATGTTCGAACATTGTAAGGTTAAGTGACATTGATCTTCTTCAAAGGGGGGCTTGTTTTAAATGTGGAAACTTGGATGTCTTTCCGTTGATTTGTGGGCTTTTGCTTGGCGCTAAAATGCATCTTGCAAGTGTTTCTGCAGAAACAAATCGATTGCAAGCGTAAAATAAGCATATGACGAGTATGGGGTGAGGTGGTGGGCTCTCCCCAGCATCCGATCTCCCGGTGCAATTTGCACAACGCTGGCAATCCCCAAATTGGGCGCCCTTTTCCTTCCGACGCGACGCGTGACACATAAAACTGCACCACACGGCACGTTATCGGGGTGCGTAGGAAATCCGGACGTGACCGTTTCATTGTTGGTGCGGTGTTGCCCCGCTTCCTGCCATTGTGTTCCTTCCTCTCCCGCAACGATGCGATGACTCGTTCCTTGCACACGCCAAATTTTCCCCCGACTGCGAATGGAAATAGAATATGACCTTATTGATCTTGGACGCATTGCGTATAAGCTCTGGGTTCAAACTGGGTTACCGGGTGTGTTTTTTACGCCGACATATTTCATGTGCCTGTGATCATTGATTAATTTATGAGGTAACTGGGAGCGTTTTCGTGGTCTTTGCTCGAGTCGTTTATGATTTCTTTCGATATTTTTAGTAGATAAAGCACATTTGGGTCGTTTCAAGCACTTCTGAGGCTCACCGTCTATAATTAAAAGATTTTCTTAGATTTACATGGACTTTTAAGTGCCTCCAGAGTGTCCACAAAGAAATAACAGATAAAATCTAATGGTAAAACGTATTTATTTATCATCGAAAGTGAAATATTATTTGGATTTGAAATTTATTACTATAATTATATTTTAAATAATTTTCTTTTTTTCAAGAAATTGCCTATATTTTAAGAAAATTTATTGAGATATGCAACACTTCGTACATGAAATTCACATTTAAAGAATGACAGTTTGACTAATAGTCGGATGACCCACTCGAGAGCGCTCTTCCTTTTTATGCAGTTTGTGTTTTCGTTTCTAAAGATTCCTAGAGTTATTGGATCTTTTCCGTAATTTAGTACCACCATCAGCCACTTGTAATATTTTAGGTTAAGACGTGGCTCGAAATTTTTCTCTAATTGCATTGAAGCTTGTTGGAACTTTTTTTGTATTGCAGATTTCTGTTTATAAATGCTTTCAAATTTGTGGGAGGGTTTCACTTAGAAATTGACATGCAAATGAACAAAATGTAACCTTAGACGAACGAGGCCCACAGGACACAAAAGATTTGCTTTGTCTATTTTCATCCTTTGGGTCCCGCCGTCGTCTTTTTGTCATATTTCCATCAGCGCTGGCACGTTTTTGTTCATTCCTGCTGCTGCTGCTCAATTCCAATTTGAATTTTTCTTCAATCCAGCGCTAATGGCGTGTAAAAAATTGTTTTGGTTGCCGGTGCACTCTGCGGGAGAGCGCGCGTCCCCCTTTTCCAGCCTCATCAGAAAATTACATGCATGTAGGTGCATTCGTAAGACACGCATTCTTCTTCTTCGTTCGTTGATGATGAGCATGATGACGACGATGACGAGTAACATAATACCTTTTCTTCGGACACCCAACTTCTTCTCGTCTCTTCTCTTCATTTTTGTTCCTTTTCTTTGTCTGTACGTAAACACAGACGATACATTATTGAAACCACATGTAATATTTACTTCAATTTAGTTTTAAATATAAACCTCATAAAGGCCACACATACTATAATCTGTATTTTCATAAAGTTATCAATTGAAGGTGGAAAATAAATAAGCTGCTATTTTCCAGAGAGCAAAGTGCAGCAAAGCGCACATCTGTCCAGCTGAAAAAGCAAGCAAGCGAGCGAGCAAGATATGAAGAAGAAAGTGCTATAGAGACATAAGGCCCATTTCCATCCCCAGGAGAGAAGACGCGGTGCGACGCAATACGACACGATACAAAGGATCCTGACGACCGACAGGCGACAACAACGCGTTGATCTTTTCCATACTGAGTGTTGCATCAATGCAGTCCATTTGTAACGTACAATCACTGGCCACTGTTCGAAATGATACGTATTTTTAGTTTACATTCGTTACATACATACATACGTGCATGCGATGGTTATTCCTGAAGGGGAATCATTGGAGCGCCCCAGTCTAGGGCAGACTGTTGTTGAATAGATGGGTGCACGGTATTAGTTGCATTATCTCGTTTTTTGTCCACTGCATCCTTCTATTTTAATGCGCTCTTTGTACCGGTTCCGTGGTGTTATTATTGCTTTACTAGCTGCGCACTACACTCCGCACATATGTGACACTTGCCATGCCTTGCTTGCTTGCAAACGACACCAAGAAAAACCCCATCCATCTAGGTCTACGCATCCACATGTTCACAAAGATTCCTCGTCTCGATTACACAAATAATGGAAATACGTTTAATTAATTTATCTTCAGTTCTGTATGTACTTAAGTATGTATGTACTTTTTTTATTTTTGTGATCTAATGATCAGCTTCGACTAAATCGTTGTGCGTAAGCAAATACGTAATGCTTCGCAACTTTAGAATATTTATCAGTGCTTGTTACACGTGTTACATGTTAAAAGTTTTATGTAAATGTGATTCACTTGATTGGTTATACTTACAATCGGTAATACTTATAGCCGAATAGATTTATTCTACATTATTACAACGGAAAGATACACTAAGTATAACGAAACGTGTTGTATTGTTTTGGGTACACGCATGGTATTCAAGTCGTAGGAACACAACATCAATATGTATTAATTTTTTTATTCTTCTTATTGCCCGTGATTGCTAAGCTCAATAAATATTATATTGACTTATCAATCTCACCAAAGGAGATAACATTATTAAAGCGGAAATGTGTATTTTATGGCGCCAATAATCGATTATTTAAGATATTATACAGATAAATGAGAGTACAACTACGCCTTAACACTAAATATCTATAAATATCAACCTTTTGACTACTTTTTTAAAGTTGTAATCTGGTGATACACCTAGTTAAAAATTATTAATGTTTAACATGCTCTAAGCGCAAATATTTTAAAGCTGTGGTCTGTCTATATAGTGAAATGACATTTTTCAATTGAAGACGCGAGGCGTTGTAGAAAGATTTCTGCCGGTAGTCTCTCAGTGTGTGGTGAGCGAGGCGCGTCGCTGTGTCGTTATATCAGTCCAAGCAGTCATTCTTCATCCGAATTTATTATCAACGCGTGCGACGTCGCGCCAGCATTGCGTGTGCGTCCACATCCTAATTAAAGATCAATCAACGGATCGCGTTCATGAGGCGCTTCGCATTCTTCCGTCCAACTCTCTGCCATGCCGCGCCGTCCAACGCATCTATTCTTAGGCGCTGGTATTTCCGAGCCTGTGCGTCGCGACGCACTTCCGACACGTTGGCACGCACCAGTTTAGTAGTATTTTTGTTTTCTCATTAGCAATAAGAACAAGAAGAGCTTTACAGATTTGTCAGTTTAAAAGCTTTCTTTTATTTCCTTGCTTTCATTGAATTGCAACAAGCGAAGCTTCAGGTTTGGGTTTTGATGTTTATGTCTTCTAATATTTGGGTGTCTTTCAAGTTTGAAAAGATCCCAAAGAACGATCGAATTATTCGTGCCTTTTACCTAACGTACCTCCTCCTCAACGTCTTCAGATGAAGGTGGCTATTGTCGAGCGTGAGAACGCAACGTCTTCAGATGCTGATGCTGATGCTGGGTTGAACTTCCTTAGATTTAATAGAAGGCGAATTCCGGCTATAGATGCGTTGCATTGTCGAAATAATGTAGAATGTAGGTCCAGGTGTTGCACAATTCTTCAAGTGCAAAAGGTCACTTGGAATCATTGCCACACTGGTTGCCTATAATAAGATAATAGTATACAATTCACGTTAGTTGTTTTAATGACAGAATTCGTCCAACGGGATGGAAATGAATACAATTAAGCAGTACTTGGCGTAAATGGCGTGTCATTCGGCGAAGTTCTAATCAAAACGGTTGACACGTTCGAGAGTGCAGCAGCGGCAGCAGTAGCCGCAAATCTCTGAGAAAATTGCAGTACAATGTAGCGGGACTCGCCATGCTTTACCATTAGCGGTCAGGGCTTTCGTTCGTTTTCTGGAAAATTATTCCCGCAACGCAACGTCTCAACGTCTCAACATCACCTTTCGCGACGTCTGCTGTACGTCTAACAGTAGCCATGGGTGATATTTGGTCATGGAGAGCGACGAGTGACACGTTGCCCGACTGCTTATCAGTGTCAGGTCATCATCATCCTCATCATCACAAGAATTACATAAACATATACTTTACATACCTTCTGAGACGTTCATAATTGACATAATATTAATTATAAACTACACAATTAGCATTCTCAAAATTGAAATCAGTGTAACTTAAACCTTTGCAACTTCTAAGTTGTCGTTCGCAATTCAAGAGGTGCGAGCTTGGTTGAAATAAATTCATAATCACGTAGAGTCCGAATCGTGCTGGTTTTGCCGTTGGCAATTCTGCGTTTGTTTCAAAACCGATTTTGAACACAATGCACAATTACCATGTTTATGATTAATGCCTGCTACATACGCATGCATGACCCATGCGCGATGAGACATGTCTTCCAAGTTGTTTTATTCTGTGCGAAGTTGAGTATTTAGAGACAAGAAATGACGTAATTCGTTTCACTCGTTTATATCCGGGTGTTGGTTATTTAGCTTATTGCTACAGTACGTGCATATTGCACATACTTCTGTGTAGTAATTCTGCTTCGTTCAGCTGAATGAAGTAATACACTATGATGGCTAACTAAGTAGGTATGTAGGAAGGAGGTGTTCCTATAACTTATCTGTGTTGATAATTGCGCGAGAAAAATACTAAATGTACTAAGAGCGAGTACTTATGGTGTTTAATGTTCAATAGTATGAAGAGCCAAAGTAAAATTATACCTACATAAACTGCAACATTTCTGCATTCCTTTATAATTCAACTCGTGGTATGTAACAAGCAACAAGAAAAGAATCAATTTGGAGCACCCACAGCTCAACGTGCCTCAACATGCTGCTTGTATAACACTTGCTTGCGAAAAGTAGTGTATAATATGTACTCGTAGAGCCCGTAGTTTCCAATCGAAAAGTTAGCACTTATGTAACGTCTCATTAGTGCGGCCCGAGATAGGTTACTTGCACGTGTCGAATGTGTTATCAGCATAATAATCAGTCAAGCAGAATAAAAATCAATTGATTGTATTCGGAAACAGGCTACTAACTCGTAAGTAGGTACATTTCCTCTCTCTTTTATTGTACAGGATTTTTATCATTCTCAATGCATAATTCCTATACGTATGCGCTGTGTGCAATATGTACTCGTATACTTATTACACTCTCGCTCAGCAACTAACCGACTGCCGACTGTGATTGCATTTCCGCGTCTCGCGTTGCAGTTGTGTCGTGTCCTATCGTGATCAAGCAAAACTAAATAACCAACTGACGAATACGCTTGCACATAACCTATAGCAGCATTCAACATTTATGATTATCGTTTCATTGTTTTGTCTTCGCAGTACAGACGTAAGTAAGTAGGTGAAGAAGTCAACTTGTAACTTTAGATCGTTTCCCATAACGAACGACGAACGAACGAACGAAACAGCGATTGGTTACGTTACATCACAACGGATTCGTAAGTGGAAGTCGTAATTGTATTCATTGTGTGCGCGTGCGACTCTGATACAATTTCACTTGTTCCATGCAGCAATAATGAGTGAAGAGCCAGTCAACAAAGAACGAGCGCAGTACACAAGTAGTCCACTTCCTTCGTCACAATCTGATGCATTCAGGAAGTGCTTCCGTTCGCTGGCTCGCTTCTTTTCCTGTAATTTTACTCATACTCCTGCTTGCACTTGCTTCGCTTGCGTATACCGAGTGTATCCTATGCTGGTTGTTTGTTACTTTTGATTGATTTTAAGCTCACTTTTGTCAGTTGAAATCTTGAGCTTGCGTTGCGCTTGAATCTTCACTCATTAAAGCGTGCTACCTTTTCCTGCATGTTGCCAACGTTGCATTTGTGGATTTTTACATATTCGGAGCAAACTGTTAAATATCCATGATTTTTACGAGACTCAGTGCAGTTGTTGGCCAAGCCTAACTGAGTTAAGTGATACTAATGCAAACGGTATTGCGCATGCGCTTGCGAGTTAGTGAGAAACTTCTTGGCAGCACTTGGCGAAAGGTCAATTCAGCGAGTAATCGCCGCTGATAGGCTTGATCCCATCAACGTAACGAAACGAACGGAGGATGCGAACGCGCTGCGATCCGGAAATCATCAACCACAAGGTCACATACCGCTGGTGACTTGAGCGCTTTGCGCGCCTCGCGCGGCGGGTCATAATAGCTGTAAAAGAAAGCCAAAAACGAGCAGCCCATAGATAGGCACATCATCGCCGATTTACGGTTATAATCGTTTACTTTTTCAATCACCTATTGATAACATCGTCGCGATGATGTCTCTAATAGATTCCACGATTTTTCATTCAATGGCATATTTCGCATGTGCCGATCGGGTTTTTTTAATTACCCATGTACTTGTTCATTTCCATCAATTCTTCACAAATTCTGATGACATGACTTGACATGACTCGAAGTATGAAGTACAACAGGTAACAGGAAGTGATTCGAGTTCCCCTGAGGCTTCGTTTTCCGTTAACTGACATCCGAGTACTAAAAGCACAACGACGATACTAGTACTAGTTGCTTCTATCTTATTGAGAGATTATATAAGTGCGTCTGTTGAAGGATGCATCCTGACTCGAACGTAACACCCTGTACAGTAACTCGTTTTGAAGCCAAGAAGACTTCCGCCTTTGTATTCAATTACACAAAGTTTATTTATTTTTCATTAAGTTTCCTTAGCCTTAACTTAAGGCTGGGATTTAATTGAAGTAAGTGACTTAAATATGGGAACGCTGCGCTGTTTTTGCATGCTTGGCGCAGGCAGGCCTTAGATGACCCTTGCGCTTAAGTCTTCTCTCGCATCGTTCAAACTGCATACATAAAGTGCTTATGCAAGTTTATAATAAGGTTCGATCGTGAGTTCCGGGATGTTGCGATCAAGTTTCCGTTAGGCTCATCACGTGGCTGAAAAACGCTCAAATTGATGACCGACACTTTGCCAAGATGCCTTTGGCACGAACCAGCCTTAATATGATTGCTTGCGAGATTTACTTCTTCTTGCTTCTGCTCGAGTTTGAAGACAAACAAAGTCGCATTGATGACCGGACTCGATCTGGACTCGCATATGTACATATGTAGGTGCTTAAATGTAAAACTGACACACGCATAAAAGGTCTCTAACCTCGCGCAACAATATCGCATTCGCAAGATTCAGATATCGCGCCTGCTGATGATGATCTACGTTTGTGTTCGTGTGCATATGCTGTCTCGTCTAGTTTATAGTAATAATAAACGTATTACAATACAAAGTATGTATGTATACCAGACACCTCTACAAAGTTCATATGATTACCATGCTAATGCGCACGCCGGAACTCAAAAGTTCGTTCTGAGTGTGCAAATATAGGTAGATATTGGCATTATTATACAATAGTGCGATTTCATAATACAGGAAAACATTCCAAAAGATTTACTTGTAAATTGCACGAGATAAACTCACGCCTTCGCAGAATATGACGTTACGCTTACATATTTGTGAGTGAGCGCGTTATGTTATGAGTGTACGAATTATGTATGCTAATCCAACGATCGCACGCGTGTATCACTAATACTCATGTACAAGGCATCGCCCAAAAGTGTCTTAAAGCTAGATCCTTCCTAATAACTTAAGTCGTTTGCGAAGGTAATACGTTTCCACAGCCGCGGCCGGTTATTTAACAACACGCTTACACACACCAATAACAGAACGAGCACAAGTGTGAGTATCTATAATATGTGGGCGCTTCATTGTCCACGTCCGGATTCCTCAAATGTCATTTGGCGGTTTAAATGTGAGCGTGAGCGTGAGTGGAACGTTGTACCTTACATTGTTGCTCTTTGGAAATTACTTGGCAGCTACTTAAGATAATACTGTATGTATGTACGTAGATAATTTAAATCTTTTATTGTCAGCGAGGAAGGAAGTAAATGAACAAACAAATAGAAACAATGAGCTTGGACCCTGGCTCAACAAGTTGCTGCTCCTATAGCATACACTTGAAGAGACTAGAGTAAGTAATCAAGTCAATTGGCTTTAATCGAGAACAATTGGTAGAGATCACCGGGTCATTTGAACGATGCAATGCGCCTGCTGCTGCTGCTGCTGCTTAATTCACTTTCCGAATGAATTGGAATGAAAGACAAAGCATAATTGATGCAGCACTAAGTATTATCACTTGCGCATAATTCCCGTGTGGAGTAATTGCGTTTATGGATAAGTCGAGTCGAGTGAGTGCTGTGCGTTGTTGCGGCTGGAAGTGGTTGGATTTCGTTGGAATGTGGCTCGAGCGGCGAAGGAGGAAGGAAGGAAGAAAGAAGGGAAAGACGCGAAACGCGAAGTGTGAGCCTGCCTCGGCTTCTTTACTCCTTCAGCTCGGCTCCGCGTGATCAGTCTGATCAGTCGCTGACCTTGCAAGGAGATGGTGACGCTCAAGGAACGAACATTTTTGTTCGCAGGCACGCAATGCAATCAACTGCTTCTTGCTCTTGCTCTTGTGCTTGCGCTTGCGGCCGGATGTGGCGTACGACCAAAAAGTCACTCGACCACTTTTTCTTCTTTACTTTTCTTATTTTTGTTTAAGTTTCTTATGTGCGGTTTATTGGTAGCCTTCGCGAGAGCGTTTCTTTGTTACAATTTCTTCCCGATTGCTCTGCTTGCTCGTTCTTGCTGCTTGGCTCTGGCTGGCTTCCCTTTCCGTCATTTCGCAATTCATTTAATAATGCCATTTATTCACTTATGTAGTTAATGTTTATGCATGGCATTCGTGTACATATTAAGTCTGCGTAAGACACTGAGAAGGCATTAGCACTTGTTACTTATTAATGGATCGCGAAGCAGCAGCACCAGCGCAAACGCAAGCGCAGCTTACTTTTCCAATTTATTCCAACTTCTCAGTGAGTTACTTGTTCTCCCGCTAACACACATGATAATTGTGCTAGTGCTAGAACCATACCAGCTAACGAGCTGCGCTACGTATCATATTATGAATGTTTAAATGAACGGTTGCGTAAGTGAATCAATTAATTGTTCTTTATTTGAAAAATTAAGGTCACTAACTTGTGGAATTACATTAATGAGCACTGTGTGAGCACTTTAGAAGGAATTTGTTTCAGAGGCAAAGAAGAAGAAGAAGAAGAAGAAGGAGAGATGAAAGAAGAAATTAATAGCCAATAATTTGCGTGTTTCCTGTTTGCACCACACGAAAATTGCACAACCTCTAGGGCGCTACTCGCATTCCATCATTTTTCAACATTCTTCCCACATTCACAACAAGCTCATGATGAGCGCCGAGCGTTTTTTTATCACAGAGATTGCCGAATTGAATGCGGAGATTTTCAGGTAAATGGTGCATCCAGCAAGTGATGCATGCATGTCGCTCGAAATGATGCACAGCCTGGTGCTCCACCCATCCGAAAAGTCTCTTCTTCGGGGCTGAAAGCCTTCGAGCATCGATGAAATGTACAAAAATCGGTCACGTTTCGGTCTCGAGGCTTTTCTTCCTTTCTTTCCTTTTTGCCTCTGTGGGTGATAAATGATGCATGATGTAAGAGTATAACAATAATTGGTGATGATGACGGTGTTGTCTGAATTGTGGCCGGATTTATACTTCATTGGTCAACGTTTTTCTTATTTATCTCTCTTTTTCTTCTAAAGACTTCGAACAAAAATGACAGAAAGACAGAAAGGAAAAGCAAATATTGTCGCTTCCACGAACTTCAGCGTTCGTGGTCGCTTGCTTTGGCTTACGTTCGGGTAGAATTGAAGAATTTCAGTTTCATCTTCTTCTTTGTTTTGCATCGTACATATTGGTAAAACATTGCTTGCGGATGCTGCACTTGCCTCGCTTGGAAGATGAAAAAGACACTGGCTGGCGTTACGCTGATGATAATGATAATGATGAAGATGAAGAAACCAAAACGACGTGCTTCCTTCGTGAGCGTCTCTCCATCACGCAGTCACGCTGATCGCTGGAACCAGTTATGACTTCCGCTTGCTATCGACTCTGGCCAGGCGGTGAAGTGAGGTGAAGTTTCTTATACTTTACATGATAATATGAGGTTTAATTTCAGGTGAATGCTTTTACGTAAAATAATTGATTGTGCATTGAAAGGGCCCACAAGCGGCACAAAGAGATCGTTTTTGGGTGACATGAATGGGTGGTGCAGGTGGTGCTTTAGGAATTCAGATTCAAATTCATGCGTCTATTGATCGTTTTCATTATTGGTTCAAATTGCGAACAAGCGCCACACACATGCACATGCACATGCGACTGACTGAAAATTTGATCCACTGCACTGCGATGGAAAAGCTGTGGGAACTCTACTTCAATGACTTTAATTTGGCGCGTATAAGATGCAGGTAGAACGTGGGAGGTACGTACATACATGTTATATCTTTCTTATATTACGAAAGAAAGGCTTCTGAAGCCTTTTGTAAAACTCATGATTATGTATTACATCTCTATGAATCATATATTATAAGAGGGAAAATCTGTGGTCATCTGTGATCACCGTAAGCAACAGGTGAACGGAAATAACTCGATCGAATAAACTTAAATCGTGCACTGCACAGGATGTTGCATCTTTGGACGCGTAGCCTCGGCGAGAGATAATAAATTACGCGACGGGCGCGGTGCGGTCAGAGGAAATTCCTTAAAATCTTTAATACCGAGCGCGCATCCGGCCGGTGAAGCGTATCCGCTGTTATAAAATCACTATAATTTCATCTCGGCTCCTCCGTCCGCGTCCAAACTGGTTTCAGCGAAAACCAACTCAACTAAAGTCTTCTCTCTCCATTTCATTTCTTGTTCGAGGCTTGGCTTCTTGGTTGACATGTTGATGGCTGGCTGGATATTCCTTCACAGATACGGACATCGACGTCATTCCACTCCGTGGAAGGATACTTTATATACACAAGTAATGGAAAATATTCGAATGATAAAAATGTGTAACAAAATTCTAGACGCACATGATTACAAACACGTGCAGCAGGATTGGGTTGTCAGTTAGTTAACGGACGAATCTGCGTGGAAATCTGTACGAGATCACCGCTCGTTCACACGCTCAAGATATCGTTTATAAGTGTTTTTTCGAACCGGAAATGCATGGAGTCACTTTTTATGAGGGTTTAAAGTTGAAACAACTAATTATAAGCGGCATGTAGATTGATTTTACGTGATGTGTGTAAGTAATGCTGGAATTCTGAGCAAATAAAAACTTTGAGCTTTCGAGAGTCGTTACAAGTGCATGTGATTCGTTGAAATTTTACCGGCAACCAACGTGAAGACCTTCAAGTGGCTTTTTCCTGCGTCTCCTGCATTTTACATCTTTTTCGTTTCGTATGGATGGATGGATGTATATTGACAAGTAGTCAGTGGTCGGCGTATGCATAATCTCACGTGTGCTTGCTTGTCTTCTTGGCTTGTTGAAACAACGTGATTCGAGCGTGCATGGCGATGCGTTGTTGCGCATTTTAATTTCTCATTTGAGCACATCATCTGCGTAGTATGCTAACGCTTCAGAACGTAACTTGTATTATGTGTTTGCTCACCTTTGAATGTGGGTTCAACCAACGCCCACGCATGCATATGATGAAAGATTGATTTTTCTTGTAAAACTATTCTAAACACTTCCGCCAACAATAACTGTACATTTCTATTGTATAGAGAATTTTCAATAGTCTTCATACTAATTTATTAAGCACATATACAAAAAGAAAAAAGACATTGATTGATCTCTTAGTTTTTCTGGGTTGGAAGTACATTTATGGCGTGTCGCGTCGTGGAAGGAAACTGTATGGACACCTACTTCCCAGAAGTCACAATAATCGGTCAGGTAGGTGCTTGACCAATTCAATGCGTGTGTACACCGACACCTCTTCAAACCGGAGTTTCACATGGCAATATGTACTTGAAATGCTTGTTTGCCTTTAACTGAAGGTAAAGTTCAAGCTATTGCATTGTGTATGTTTGCATTGGACACTTGTAGCTGAATATGCTAAGCACTCTTCTCCATTTGCAAGCTCTCACCAAGAAGGTGTAATAAAAACGCATCTTTAACGGTTACAAAAATCACGCAAAACATATGTAACTAAACTGTCAAGAGCTAACATAACAAGAGCCGTAATTGTTGCCTCAAAATGCACGGAATGCACTTGCACGTCTTTTATCTTCGATAATTATTGCTCTTCCCTGCCATTTGCCGTCTTCATCTTATATGACCAGTAGCATCTCGGGTTTAATTCCAGGTTTTGTTGCAAACAGTTATTTTCGTTACAGGCGAAAAAACCAGCAGCGCTGCCAACGTAACACAACGAGATACGCGTCGAACCTAGTCGAACCGAACCGAACCAAGGCGAGGCGAACCGGTGATTTATTTAAACGCATAAATATTCGCCACTTCCTCGTTATGTTGTTCCGTTGGCGTGCAATCGCATAAATGCTTAAGTAACCAACCAGTCTCATGCATTCACAATGGCTTTTTGTATGGCTTAATTCCTAAGGTGTGTTTTCTTGTTGTTATTCAAATAATTTCAGGCCCGTTAAGGAATTTTGAAGATAGCTTAAGATTAGTGGCAAGCCAAATCTCTGGTTTCTTGGCTTTGTTTGCTAACAGCGCCAACTTGTTGAGAGACGTCCGTGCATTATGCAATATTACGTAAAGGAAAGGGAAAGTAGACCGCGTCCCGCATTCGGAACCGCGCGCGAGCGAGAGGAGGCTCTCTTCCGGGCTGGCTCTAACTCTGCGCTAGGTTAACTGGCACAAGCGTGCGTTCGAATGCCAGGTGAAGCAAATGTTTACTTTCTTCGCGAAACTTTCGCCATTGCGGCGCGATGCGATGTTGCGTCTGCATATTGGGCACACTCGGTATACTAATGAATAGGTACCAGTGGTGAACCAACATGACCTACAATATCCGTGCGAAAAGAGCACGCAGCATAGCACATAATCGCAATTATAATAAGCGAATGTTGTTATAATACTTATTATTCCTGCATGCGCGTTCGTTCGTTAATTCATTACGTCGACGCGTATGCGTATGCGCGACATGTTCGTTCTCTTTCGAACGTTAAACAACTTGTTGCTGTAATAGGTTTTGTTATAACATTGTCTACTCGTATTAAGATATAATAAAATGTTCGATGGATGAATATTTATGTGCTAGCGTTTTCAGAAAAGCCATCAATCTTTAACGTTGTTAGGAGTTTCTTACAGGTATGTATCATATGTGGGGATACTTCCTAAAAACTCGTCCAGGAATGTGCACAAGCGCGCGGACCTGATAGAAATGCATGCGTTGTCGTTTCCTGTTTCGCGTTTTAAGTCAACATGTATCTCACTTACAGATATGCTCATATACGTGGTTGAACTTTATTCATTTCACACATACAATCACGTTTCCACTGCAGTGGAATACAGTATGTTCAGTACACTTGCAAGATAGGATCGTGAGCACATACGCGCACTTATTACCTACGCGCTTAGGTTAGGTACTTCCAGGAGATGCATATTACAATACCAACGTATGCATAAAAAGTTCCTTCTTACTCTTGTTGTTGGTTGTTCTTGGAAGAAACTCATGGCTGCTATGGATTTTATTGATAAATTAATTAAGCAATGAAAGTACATAATTAAATATGGAAAACTTTTTTGGTTTTAAAACACATACACATGGATAATATTTAATTGTTTGAATCAATAAAACCGACGCTTCGCGGCTAAATAAATAGGAAACTAGTGCATATGGGTGCCCTCACAGTGGCTCATGAATTAAACATTATCACTCGTTATGCTTCTGTATTCGTAGACTCAAAACAAGAATATTATCAGACACAAATTTTTAATCAACATCCACAGTCGCCAATTGAGGAAGTAAATGCATTGTTATAATATATTATGTATAACTAATTTATGCTCTTTGAAACTTATTAGATAGACAATACATATTTCAACGTTATCGTGCGTTGAAGACTAGTTAATGACTAGAGTTTACCAATTTAAATATCTATGCTTTGTGTTAATAAGTGTCATCATGGAAATAAAACATCTCCTCGTACTGCTGTGAAGATTCGGATGAATGTGATGAGCGACTTTGATAAGAAGTTTCTTTGAAACTAATCGAATTCTAAAAATATCTTCATTATAATCGCTGCCAATAAGCATATGTTGGGTCTTACATTATGATTCTGGTATTGGAAGGTGCAATCGTTAAGCATTCTCTGCAGATTTTGAATGTAGTCAATGGCGTATTGAAGCGTCTTCACCTTACTGACACGCTTGCCCCTTGAAAGGAAATACAACACCTCGAATCAACTGCTTCACATTTTTTGCAGATATTCGATGGTTTTAAATATCGTTACCTGTGATTTTCGAATGGGACCGCTTTGCGAAGACGCACAAACGCGTTGTTGACGGCGTGCACGCGGCGGCGTTCGCGTGCGTTTCTTTTCGCCACCACCTGCGGCGGTTTGCAGCGGTGCGGCACGTGAATGTACTTGACGTGCTTCTTCTCGGCGGAGGCGGCTGGCGCATTCGAGTTGCTCTCGCGCAGCGGCTTTGTCGCATCATCTTTGCCATGCATTGTAATCGGACACGGCGTGCTCGAGTTAGGCAGAAACACTGAATCGTAAAAGGACATTTCGTCACAAAAGAAAAAACTGAAAACGACCGACCACTGACAAGAATACGTCTGCTGCTGCTGCTGTCCGATATCAGATTTCGAGATTACGATAGGGTACTATTCAGTTTTGGTGTAAAGTTGTTGCTCACTTAAACGGTTTGCGCTGACTGAACGAATGAATGGTTGCTCGTTATCAATAAGTTTTGCTGAAGACACAAGAAGGCATTTTCGGGACGCCCGCATGCACCTGGAATAGGTGGAGTTTAAAATTAAAAGCCGGGCGCGTGGTCATCAACTTTTTTCAGCTGCTTCGGTTTGCATTGTTTTACCCATCAAAACCCAATAGGTGTGCTAGGTTTTTTCGTATAGTATTTTGATCAATGATTATTGCATTTATAATGATTATACTCTGGAGGTTTTATCAGAATTTCATTAAAGGTGGATTTATTATTGACAAATATACATGGAAATACATGTGTTCGCAGTGTTTACTCAGTATATTTAGTAGAAATAAAACAGATGTTATGACCCTATCGATGATGTATCAAAGATCAGTATATAATTATCTAATGATGTAACACCTGGTCAGTTTAAATCCCTTTATGATAAATCTTCTTTTTTTAAAAGTTTTCAAAGCAAGCTGCGACCTCTATTAAGAGAAATATATTACTAACATACGTCACGTGTATAACCTACGTGTTCGTATCCGCACTTTCAGTTCGGTACATTTCTATATGAAGATAATTATTAATATACTTATTAGTTAGTGCATGTGACGAAGTGTATTAAATCTTCATTAATTAGAAAATAATCTAAATAAATAACCAGTTATGGTAAGTTCATTTAAAAATGTTAAATGTTAGCTTTAAGTGTGGTATACAATATGCTTAATATGAGGACTAGATTATTATAGATTTATGTATTTGGTTATATTTTGGCACTTTTAGGCTACAACTGAAAGAAAGGGAACATTTAAAGTCGAGTTTCTTCAGAAGATTGAACAGGAGATTCAGGCAAAATGGCAAAAAGAGAAGATATGTGAACAAAACGCTCCTGAGTCAGGGAGGAAGACTAACGATGAAAAGTTCCTTTGCACTTTTCCATTTCCATATATGAATGGACGCTTGCATTTAGGTCATACATTTTCACTCTCAAAATGCGAATTTGCCGTTCGCTATCAACGTCTGTTGGGCAAGACAGTTTTGTTTCCTTTTGGCTTTCACTGCACCGGCATGCCAATTAAAGCTTGTGCAGACAAACTCAAACGGGAAATGGAGTTATATGGTAATCCACCTCAGTTTCCTGATAGTGAAGAAGAAACAAACAATGTTGAACAAGTTGATGATATTATCCCAAAAGATAAGAGCAAGGGAAAGAAAAGTAAAGCAGTGGCAAAGACAGGCAGCGGTAAATTTCAGTGGCAAATCATGCAAAGCTTAGGAATGAATGATGATGAAATTGCCAAATTTGCTGACGTTAACTATTGGCTTGATTATTTTCCTCCATTAGCCGTTAAAGATCTTAATAGCATTGGCATTCATGTGGACTGGAGGCGAACATTCATTACAACCGATGTAAATCCGTTCTTTGATTCATTTGTCCAGTGGCAGTTTCTTCGTCTGAAAGAACGCAATAAAGTAGGTGAAAAGTATTATATTGAGTAAAAAAAACTACTTACAAGTTACTTATTTTAGATACAATATGGCAAAAGATATACCATCTATTCTCCTAAAGATGGACAACCTTGCATGGATCATGACCGATCATCGGGTGAAGGTGTTGGCCCTCAAGAGTATACGCTTATTAAAATGGCTTTGTTGGCACCTTACCCAAACAAACTTAAAGCAATCAAACAGAAGGTCTACCTTGTTGCTGCTACATTGAGACCTGAAACAATGTATGGCCAAACGAATTGTTGGATACGTCCAGATATGCGTTATATAGCGTTTGCAACGAAGACAGATGAAGTCTTCATATGTACTGAGCGATCGGCTCGTAATATGTCTTTCCAAGAGTTTACTAAAAATGCAGGTGAATTTAAAGTACTTCTTGAGTTGAAAGGAGAAGATTTGCTAGGTTGTGCTCTTAAGGCACCCATGACTTCCTACGATAAAATTTACGCGCTACCCATGTTAACTATTAAGGAAGATAAAGGTACTGGTGTGGTAACAAGTGTACCATCCGATTCGCCAGATGATTACGCAGCTTTGGTTGATTTGCAAAAGAAGCAGCCGTTTAGGGAAAAGTACTCACTAAGTGATGATATGGTATTGCCATATCAACCGGTTCCAATCATTGACGTTCCTCAGTTTGGAAATTTATCGGCGGTTACCGTTTATAACCAATTAAAAATTCAAAGCCAAAACGATAAGGCCAAATTGTTGGAAGCCAAAGAAATGGTGTACTTGAAAGGCTTTTATGATGGTGTAATGCTGGTCGGTGAACACAAAGGTCAGAAAATTCAGGATGTGAAGAAACAACTTCAGAAAGCGTTAATTGATAGCAATGAAGCTGTCATATACTACGAGCCCGAGAAGACAATTATTTCGCGTTCGGGCGATGAATGTGTTGTTGCATTGTGCGATCAGTGGTATTTGGATTACGGTGAAGAAAAATGGAGAGCTCAAGCTGAAAAATGTTTGAAAAACATGAACTGTTATCATGACGAAGTGAGGAAAAATTTTACTGCTTGCTTAGATTGGTTGCACGAGCATGCCTGCTCAAGGACCTATGGATTAGGAACTAAGTTACCGTGGGATAAACAATGGTTGATTGAATCACTTTCTGATTCGACGATTTATATGGCTTATTATACAATCTCTCATTTCTTACAAGGTAATTCATTCAAGGGAGATCGTCCTAACGCATTGAATATTAAAGCGGCGGATATGACACCTGAAGTGTGGGATTATATATTCTTCAAAAACAAATCTTATCCTAAATGTAATATTGCCAAAGATAAGTTGGACAAAATGCGCAGAGAGTTTGAATTTTGGTATCCAGTGGACTTGCGAGTATCTGGAAAAGATTTAGTGCAAAATCACTTAACATATTTTCTCTACAATCATTGCGCGATTTGGCCAACGGATGAAAGCAAATGGCCACGCGGAGTACGTGCAAATGGCCATTTACTACTGAATTCTGCTAAGATGTCGAAGTCAGAAGGTAACTTTCTGACTCTTCATGATGCAGTGCAGAAATTCAGTGCGGACGGCATGCGATTATGTTTGGCCGATGCGGGCGACTCGGTGGAGGACGCTAACTTTGTAGAAACTATGGCCGATGCTGGTATACTTCGATTGTATACCTTTATTGAATGGGTAAAAGAAACACTTGGTAATAAGGATACCTATAGAAAAGGTCCTTTAAGCACATTTAATGATATTGTTTTCCAAAGTGAAATTTACTTGAAAATTAAGGAGTCTGGTGAGTTCTATAATAAAATGTTATTCAAGGAAGCGTTAAGAACTGGCTTCTTTGAGCTTCAAGCCGCTCGTGATAAATACATAAACCTAACAATTTTGGACGGTATTCATCAGGATTTAATTTTGCAATTCATCGAAGTTCAAGCTATTTTATTATCTCCAATATGTCCTCATGTGGCAGAACATGTTTGGTCTTTATTGGGCAAACCAGGAAGTGTGGTCAAAGCAACATGGCCCAAAGTGGGCGATATTAATGAAATTAAAATTAAGGCGTCTGAATATCTAATGGAAGCTGCTCACTCATTCAGGATATTTTTAAAGGCCTACATGCAAGGTCAAAGCAAATCTTCAAAAGCAGCAAAAGCACAACCTGTTGATAAACCAAATATTGTTGAAATTTGGGTAGCTAAGACCTTTCCCCAATGGCAGAATTGCATTTTAACTACTTTAAAACAACTTTACGAAGACAATGGATGCACATTGCCAGACAATAAACAATTGGCGTCGATACTAGGCAAGAAGGACGAATTGAAGAAGTATATGAAGAAAGTTATGCCTTTTGCACAAGCAGTAAAAGAGAAAGTGGACGTGCATGGACCAAAAGCTTTAGCTTTAACATTAGAATTTGATGAAGCTGCTGTTTTGAAAGATAACGTTGTGTATCTTGCTAATACACTAGACGTAGATGAAGTAATTGTACGTCACACGGATGAGCCCGGCGCAACTGAAAAGATGAAGGAATGTTGTCCTGGCCAACCATTTGTAATGTTTTCAACAAAACCTGGTGTGAAAATTCATCTCGTCAATCCAGAGCCATTTAATGGCTTCTTTAACCAATCTTTAAGGCTTTCACCTGGCGATGGGTTACAAACGCTTAAAACAAAACTTATAAAGTCTGTTAAATCTCTTAAAGGTATGTAAGTGTGATAAATACTAAATTAAATCAAGAGTAATGTCAGTATATAATTAATTGAATTAATTTATGTTCTATTAGAGTCAACAAATATTGAATTTTGGAGATATCAAGATCCACTTCGAGGTCCAATGAGTATCCCGCAAACAGATACAATATTAAATAATAAAGTTCTCATATCACCATCTGGAAAATTTATTATTGATGTCAATTCTAATAAGATTGATCTCCAGGATAACGGACATATATTTCAGTTGGGAGATACAATATTTTACCTAGTTAAGTTCTAAATTCAGATGTGAATATTTCAATAAACTTTGAATGTAGGACGTGTTGTTCTACATACTTATTGAAAGTAACGTATTGTTAGGATTGGTATACATTTCAGACAAATATTTGGGACAGGGTAAAGGACTTAGAAAACATTGATGTAGAGCCGTGTTTCCCAACGTGGGGCCTACGCCAAAAGGGGGGCAATTTGATTGTTATGTTAGGTGGGGGTGCATAACTTTAGAAAAGCTAAAGTGCGGCACGGCACTAAAAAGGTTGGGATAGATGCCATAGAGAACACATACTTATTATTAAGGCGACTTATTATTATTTGTGTTTATAGTATTCTGTTTACTAACAGAATACTATAAACACAAACATTTTCTACGACAATTTTCTGTAATTATTTGGCGTATAGCTAATTTCTACTATGTAAACACTTTTTCTATTTGCCGCCAGGAGTGCTACTAGTTAGTTTCGTACAGCTGATTTTCCAGAAACAAGATGTAACTGCTCAGAAAGGTTAATAATATTTGCATCTTGTGTACAAGTGATTAATTTAATTGTTATAATTGGCGTGTATTGTAAATACAGGTTATCGTAAGCCTTGTGTTACTTGCTAGTTATCTATTGATTAATTAAAACTGCTGCTCTATCTTGCAGTCAGACAACAGACATATATTTCCTCCTTATTGCCAATTCACCAAGGACAGACAACGCTGCAACACTTAATTGAATTTGTATTAATACATAATTTGATTTGTAGTGTCCAGTCTTTCACTAGATCTTCACATAAGGCCAAGTCTTTCTGATTGACCTGAAGGGTAAATCCAACACGTAGATGTGGCACATTCAGATTGTTCAGTTGCCAAGGTGCTTTCTCTGCGGTCACTGTGCGGGCTTTATAAGCGAGTTCAATCATGTCTGTTCTAATATAGGCAAGGTTAGTAATTAAAAGCGTAAGAAGTATTTTATTATTTATTCTTTACCACTTGTCTTGTTTTACAGCAATCGCTATCTCCTGGACAATCCACAGGGAAGTAGAGGACGAGGACCGTCCTGGATGAAGTGGAATACCACTAATAATAGGTAATTAGGTAAATATATGTACATGCGGAAACGGTTTGTCAGGTGCCGTCGCATGGTGTTAGTGTTTTATTCAGGAGCAAGAATGGATACCTGCTGGATGGTGGCAAGTGTCCATGCCCAAGCTGCCGCCCCACGAGTAGGTCTTCACAAAGTAAGTCCTAGAATTAGTTGGTAATTAGCCTCGACAGTGCAAGCGCAAGCGGCTCAGCAGCTGCCGTCGTTTGAAGTTGATTCGTGTTTTTATTTAATTACTCGTGAATTGATAATGATAGAGCGTTCCCGTTTTCCCCTTAGAAAGTACGTCAAATTTACAAACAGGAAATGTATATCGCGTGCTCGTAGGAATACCGGAAGTGCCTATAAATCGCGTTTGAAAATTGAGTTTCTCTTACGTTCGTTAGCTTGTTCATTTTTTGTTCATGTTTTTTCTTAATTACTCGTGATCTAATTACGATAGCGCATTCCGATTTTTATGATCAGAAAGTACGTGTAATTTACAAACAGAAAGTGTATATTTCAACCTCGTAGGAATACCGGAAGTGCCTATAAATCGCGTTTGAAAATTTAGTTTCTCTTATGTTCGTTAGCTTGTTCATTTTTTGCTCATGTTTTTTCTTAATTACTCGTGATCTAATTACGATAGCGCATTCCAATTTTTATTATCAGAAAGTACGTGTAATTTACAAACAGGAAGTGTACATTTCAACCTCGTAGGAATACCGGAAGTACCTATAAATCGCGTTTGAAAATTGAGTTTATCTTATGTTGATGAAGTTTGTTCATGTTTTTTCTTAATTACTCGTGAACTAATTACGATAGCGCATTCCGGTTTTTAGTATAAGAATTTACGTGTAATTTACAAACAGGAAGTGTATGTTTCAACCTCGTAGGAATACCGGAAGTGCCTTTAAATCGCGTTTGAAAATTGAGTTTTTCTTATGTTCGTTAGCTTGTTCATTTTTTGTTCATGTTTTTTCTTAATTACTCGTGAACTATTTATGATAGCGCCTTCCCGTTTTCAGTATCAGAAAGTACGTGTAATTTACAAACAGGAAGTGTATATTTCAACCTCGTAGGAATACCGGAAGTACCTTTAAATCGCGTTTGTAAATTGAGTTTATCTTATTTATGAAGTTTTATCTTATTGATGAAGTTTGTAATTTTTATTTAATTATAACTGCCTTAAACTTGGTGATAAAATTGTTAATTTTTGCTCTAAAAAATGTATTTTTTTGAATAAAATAATTTATATATTTTTCAAAAATCGTAGTAACATGGTATACTACCAGTGGTACCAAAACTTTTCCCGAAGGGCCGAAGAAATTTTACTTAAAAATATGGAACAGTGTATACGACCAGGGGTACCAAAACTTTTTCTGTTATAATGTTCTTTGATAAGTACTCCGACCAATCGCTAGAGGGCACTAGTAGTACTGCATACAGTGAGTCTCCATTAATTTGACGATGACGCTCGCTCATACAGTGGGTCTCCATTAATTTGATGTTTATGATTTTTTTTTCGAAAAATTGACTAATATCGACAAAAATTAAAATTTTCATGTACCCTCTGGACACTAAAAAATTGGTCATAGTTTACGACAAAATTCTTCGTACCTTGTGGACATTGAAAATTTGGTAATTCTATTCGATTACAGTTTTCTTTACCAAGTTTTTTTCTCAGTCGCTAGATGGCACTAGTGGTACTGCATACAGTGAGTCTCCATTAATTTGTCAATTGACTAGTCAAAATTGACTAAAATCGACAAAAATTGAAATTTTCTCGTACCCTGTGGCCACTAAAAAAATTGGTCATAGTTTATGACAAAATTCTTGGTACCTTGTGGACATTGAAAAGTTGGTAATACTATCCAAATACAGTTTTCTTTAATAAGTTTTCCTATCAGTAGCAAGAGAGCAGTAGTGGTACAATAAATTTTCTATACTTAATCTTTATTTAATTACCCAGTTACAATAATATAAACACGAATTGTAGAAAGTGTAAGAGTTCCTAGTAGCTAACAGCAAGAAAGCTCAGTGGCGCAGTGGTACCGTCCACGATCTCTCGAGCAGGCGTCCCGGGTTCGAGCCCTGGGATAGGAGGAACATTTTTTCAAAGTTATTACGACTTACCGACCTTACAGGTTCCTAGAAGTAAGAATCCTAAGTGTCTGCAGGTGGAGGCACCGCTCCCACTGTAATGGTAACTAAGATCGGGAAATGGGAGTCAGTCTCTACCGAACTGCTGAGCTGAACGGTCGAACTGACGGGGTGGGATGGCCGAAAACCCAACTGTCTCAGATCAAGCTCATACTGAAGCTATGAAACGCAAAAATTAAAAATGAACTTTGACCCCTTTCATTTTACTCTTTTCCTACTTTTCCTCCATCCGTTAGGCCTTCTTGGTGGTCTTTCTGTCACCTACTGATGTCCAATGACCAACGGCACTTTTATATTTCTTAAAAAGTGCCGCCTGTCATGCCCGGGATTCGAACCTGAGACGCGCGCTCGACAGGCAAACGCGTTGACCACTCGACCACCGAGTGTTGTTATCTGGACCTGTTGAAAGTGAAACACAACCGCTGTTTGCGATTGGGACTTAGAAAAATTTTAGCGGCTCAACAACTGCCGTCGGTAACTGACGGCAGCTGTTGAGCCGCTTGCGCTTGCACTGTCGACGCTAATTACCTACTAATTAGCAGGTGTTTTTGCTCCTGCTGCCCCGAATCGCACTATATACAAATTTACAGGCACTTCCACCCCTACGAGCTTGCGATATACGTTTCCTATTTGCACATTAGACGTACTTTCTTATTGTGAAAACCGGAAGGCGCTATCGTATTAGTTCACGAGTAATTAAGAAAAACATGAACAAATTTTATCAACATATCAATAAATCAATTTTAAAATGCAAATTCAAGGCACTTCCGGTAACCCTACGAGGTTGCGATATACATTTCCTGTTTGTAAATTACACGTACTTTCTGGTACTATAAACCGCAACGACCTATCGTAATTACTTCACGAGTAATTAAGAAAAAACATGAACAAACTTCATCAACATAAGATAAACTCAATTTTTAAACGCGATTTATAGGCACTTCCGGTATTCCTATAAGGTTGAAATATACACTACCTGTTTGTAAATTACACGTAAATTCTTATAATAAAAACCGGAATGCACTATCGTAATTAATTCACGAGTAATTGAGAAAAAACATGAACAAATTTCATCAACATAAGATAAACTCAATTTTCAAACGCGATTTATAGGTACTTCCGGTATTTCTACAAGGTTGAAATATACACTTCCTGTTTGTAAATTACACGTACTTTCTGATACTGAAAACGGGAATGCGCTATCGTAATTAATTCACTAGTAATTAAGAAAAAACATGAACAACCTTCATCAACATAAGATAACCTCAATTTTCAAACGCGATTTAAAGGCACTTCCGGTATTC